>WKFP01013993.1:158963-180325 GCA_011057875.1 Pterocles orientalis | reverse complement strand
AGAGAGCGCTGAGGGTAGAAGTTGCGGGCGGTTGTCAGCCGGGCTCTGCGGCTCTGTCGTGACAGTTGTGTCCCGTCTCGGTGCGGTGTTGGAGTAAGAAATCAGGAATGTTTCTGGATGTCACTTCAGGTTCTTCTTTAAAGCAAAGAAGAGTGTCGGTTGTACTCGGCTATCAAAAGTTGTGTACTGTGGAAATTCAGTGAGATGTTATTTCTTCTAATCTTTTTTTTTTTCCATCCTTACTTCGTTGCCACCTTTTGTGCTGCGTGGTTGTTAGGCTGGTTTGTTTTGGGTTTGTCTGGGAGTGACAGTCGATATGGCCTGAGATTTAAATTCAGAGGTGTGGTTCCTCATAGCTGAAAAACAGGTGATTTTTTTTTTGTTTGTTACATAGCCTATGGATGGTTGGTGCATACATGACAATTAGATTGTATTTATTTAACAATTCACAAAAATGAAAGTAAAGAAGGAACTAGGGTTATATGCTTACAAGGGAAGAAGTGTTGCAAAGGGAAATACTTCCTGTCGCTGAGCTGCATCTCGACTGTGTCTGCAGTAAAAACAAAAACCCTGAAGAACTGTGCTGTGTTTTTTTTAAAAAGTCAAAATTTTCCCCATTTAAAGATCATTAAATATTCTGCTGAGTTTGATTACATCTAGATAAATACTCCTATAGGCACATAATTAACAATTAAATGTTCGTAAACGATTTGTATTGTAAGGTATGAGTTCAAAGAGGAGTTGAAATGCTTTAGGTGAGTTTTTAGTCCTGAACTAAATATAGTGTGAGTGGGTTTGGTTTTTCCTTTTACTTGCAAAACCTGATGTGTCGGAGTCTGTAAATGATAGAGCTGTGGAAACAGAAGTGAGCAAACTGAAAACAAGCCAGCGTGTCCAGGCACTGCGAATCCACAGGTGTGCGGTGCGTGACTGAAGGTGGTGTTATCCCGTCCGAGCCGTATTGGGTTTATCCCAGGGCGAATTGAATCACTTTCTTGCGCTTGAAAGTGCTCCACGTGCAGCCTGGGCATAGCTGCTGTGCGGTGACTTGCTCCAGGTTAGGGTGTTTTTAAGACAGAGCCATGGGATGTTTGTTTATTTTTCTGTTTACTTACTTACAGCTTTTGAATTTGGGTTTGGTAGACTTTATCTAGTTTGAGCATTTAGATATCAGAATTATTAAGTAGTAGCGGTAAAATTGTGTCTGTGTGCAGTCAGACTATATGTTAGTTGATTAAAAAGACAGTTTTTAATAAAATCTTAGTTTTTAAAGCTTTGTTGGGTTGTGATCGATCATTCCAGAACTCACAGTAGAGAGTATGTGGCCAGAAGAAGAAGAAAAACCACCCCAGAATAAGCCTCATAAGCTAAAAGACCAGATGAGAGGGTTAATTTGTCTTTTTTTTTTGTCTAAACATGTTTGAAAAGCCTTTGAAGTGAAAGAAAAAAATATCTGGAGAGCACATTCAGGTACTAGAATGTCTATAACCATCTGCCTTGGCAAGAAGGAAGGGATTTATTACATTTTTTTAAACCGAGTGCATTTATGGTGTTTCTGCAAACTTTTGTGGTCATGCAGAGCTTTGTTTTGACTCTAGAAATGTAGGTTTTTGGTAGGGTGTGGAGCCAGAATGGACCTATTGCAAGAAGAACTCTCCGCAGTGTAGTATAGTGTCCTCCCAAGCTGAAGCACAGCAAAACCCAGGGCCCTGGATCTGTTCAGGCTTGTGCGTTTCAACGGTCTCATGAGTGATAAGATCAGAAATTATGTGTGTTTTAAAGATTCTGGGGAAAATTTTGCTGCCTTCAACAAATAATTTAAACTTATTATGTCTTTTGGCAGGGGGCATACTAAATAATAACTTTGAAGGCCCCAAAATTGGTCATATAAATTTTGCTTAATTAAATGTTGCCAGTGTCAGAATTAAAGCTACTTGAATAAATAACTTTTATTTGAAGCTGATAAACATTAGAGGTATGTATTTCACTCTGCTGTTTCATATTCTGGTCTCTGTAGAGTCCTAGTGTTTAAAAAGATTAGTTGAGTATTACAGAGCACCTAATTTCGTAAGAAATTGTTATTGATGTAGCCAGCCTGTAAGAACCTCCTTTTCCAATGTATATTTAATAGTTTAAGAGGATGTTGTTACAGTTGATTAGTGTCCAATCGACAAAAGATAGCGCGGGGTTAGTAGCACAGAAGCAGTGTCTGCTCTTTTCTCTTCAGAAAACTGTATTTCTGTTTGCATAGGATTAAAATCAAACATATGAATAGATTGTTCTAAATATTTTAAGATAAATTCCGATTTCTGCCTTATTTTTTCACTCTTCCAGGCAAGGACTTAGTTCTGATGCTAGGGAGCGGTCACATGCTGAAGGAGTCTGTGGTGGAGAAGGCACATGGCGTTAATGTGTTAGTTAAGCCCTTTGAGGGAATTGCTTTGGTTCAGCGATTAGATTTTTGGTCTAGACTATGGGGGCTGGATTTAATTTCGAGGTCTATCAAAGACTTTTTGTCATAGCAAAATGACTTCTTGTTGCTATCTGGAAATACAACTGTCTCCGCGCTGCTTTGGAGGTGTTGTGGGGGTGAACGTTCTCAGGAATATCCCTTCCTTGTTCTGAAAGGGAAAACAAATAAGCATGAGAGATTATAATACGGTACAGTAAATACTCCTTAGCTTGAATGTAAAGAACATACAAACAACAAGTAGCTGGGTTATCCATGCAAGTCCAAAAGGGTATATTTTTTTCTAAAGGACGAGAGGAAGATGACCTGGATCGGGACAGCGTGGCTGGGTGCCGTGCAGCTCCTGTGCGGTGTTGCAGTGCGATGCCACGATTGATTGGACTGCAGTCTTGCAACGAGAGTACACCTCTAGCAAAATACCTACTTAACTGCAATTATTTTTCTTGTTGCAGCTTGAAATGGACCACTTTAAAGTAGATCCAGATGAAATGGGTATTGCTGCGTTCACCTGTGGATCAGCCGCTGCTGTGGGTGGGGGGTGTTAGCCAGGAGCACGGGGGGAGCTGAGATGGTGATATTCTGTTACCGCTGGTGTGGGGACTCGCTTGCATGGTCAGTAGAAGCTGGTACATAAACTACATCATCTGCTTTACTGTTCTGTAACCCGCTTCGCTGGAACTTCACTGTTGTCTCTCAACCAGTATTTTAGACGCCAAAAAAGGAGCGAGGGAGGGACCATACCTTGGCGGTAGTTTCAGCGCGCCAGGGTGTTCAGACTGCTGTAGCTGTTAAACTGGCAGCACCAGAAGTTTCAGTCAACACTTCTAAAATAGAGAAGCCCCCTCCCCCCCTTATACAACAGTTGGTGGTGCCAGATTTTTAATAGTATGCATGTAGGCTAACATCACAGGAGGGTTGAGACAATGGTTGAGTCACTTCCTCACTGTGTGCCTGCCAAGGCCTCGTCCTCGCCGCTGGATCCTCATAGTGACAGGTGACAGGGTTCCTGCCGCGCTCGGAAAGGGTGGGAGCTCCCCGGGGTGTAACTAACGCAGTCACCTGGTGCAGAGCTACAAAGAGCTCGCAGTTGTTGTAGTTTCTGGTTTTTCTGCCTTAAAAAAAAGCTTTACAATTTTATTACCATTCAGTAATCCAATTTTTTATGAGCACACAAAAAAATTGATTAAACTTCTCAGCTGATGCATATAACAGTGTATTATGGTTCTTTGGAATAGGCTGATAAAATGCACCTGTGAATGCCTGGTATTCCTGCTTCTAAGAAATTAAAATTAACTTCAGGCTTTGGAATACCACCTGTTCCATGATCAGTAATAGGTTCTTCATATTTTGTAAAATGGCACTATCTGTTTAAAATGGGTATTTATTTCAAACATCTGTGGAGGTGCTGTTACTCAGTAGAGCTGATTGGATTTGGATTCATCATACTAATGGGTTGTTGCGTGCCGCTGCAGTTTCTTGGGTTTTTTTCCTTTTTCCTCTCTGCTGCTTTTGCACATTCTGTGCTGACGGTTCCTCTTGGCTGATTCTTTCTGTTAAAAGCCAGTACTTGGAGGTTACATCAGTAGAAAGTCATACCATTGAGATTGTGTTTTGCAAACACCCCTCATTTCATTTGGAGATAGTGGAGCAAAGCTTGTGTCCGGTTCCTTACTGCCCAGGGCAAATGTGAAGTGGCTGACACTTATTCTTAAATTTAACTCTTGCCATGGGCTGTTAAATTTTAATGTGCAATAGTGAAACTAGCTTGTGTGGAATCTAAGTGAGACTTCTCTAGAAGTGAGCTTGTTTTCGTTTGCTTGTGAGTTGTAGCTTTAAAATGCTACAGCAACTATTTTTATTACATTTCTTTTAATAAAGATTTAGTGTTCTCGCTGTGGCCAGCTTTCTCATCTCTTGTCAGGGAATTCAGTTACAGAGACCAGAAATTGCATTAAATGTCTAAGTGCAAAGGAGTTATTAAAACACTATTGATAGACAAAGGCCTGGAGTGGTTATTATGCTCCCGTCTATTAGCTAGATAAAATTCAGAAATATCTTGTCTAACCCAATCCCTTTAGAAACAGTTGTGGTTTTTAATACATCTGGTGATTTTGCTTTGATAGGGCAGCTACCTGACAGCTCTCGTCTCACATGTTTTGTTAATATTGTGCCAATCATTGCAGTCACTGTGGTGATCCCTGTCCCAGCTTTTTCCACCCAAAGTTGATGTGGATCATGGGATCCAGGTTTTAGTGAGAGCTTGGCTAAACAACTCACAGAATCAAGTGACTGAACAAAGTTCTAGGGGGGATGTGGGGATCTATCCACCTTGGGGGTTCTGGACAGCAGGGTGTTGAGGTGCTGAGGCTCCCCAGGGCTGTCACTCTGCAGAGACTCAGGAGTGGAACTAACCCAGGACACCTGGGAGGCCCAAGGGGCAGCAGCTGTGCTGGCCGTGCCCAAAGCTGGTCTGTGACATTCGCACTGCTCCATGCTCCTTCCTGGTGGTAAACACCCTGTACTCAGTGTTGCCAAAAGGAGTTATTTTTAACGGGAGAAAGACCTGGTGTGTAAAAGTTGCTGACGCAGCACCAAATGTTGTGGAACTTCTGGCAGTTGGTGTGCTGTCAGTGGGAAGAGCTCACCTGGTTTGTGTATGCTGTGTTAGCTTGATCTCTGAAAACTTGGGCTGCATTACCAATTTTTATGGACTTGCATCGTTCTCTTGGATAATTTAGAGGAGCCTCATTTTTTTAAAGGAAATTATAGGGTAGCTAAAACAAATTTAAAGTAACACACCAGTGACTGTCATACCTGGTGTACTTTGCAAGTAGCTTTTTTTTTTATTCAGTGGTGGATAGAGAACAGTTGAAATAGATGGGGAAAGTCCTATATGGTAAAGATCCTGTTTTCTGGTAGATTCCTGGAATAAAATGAGATGACAAACCAATGTTTGATACTACTAGAACTGTTTAAGTGGAATTTAGCGTGTTGTGTAAGACTGTATGGAAAAATGTAATCTGCAGAAAGTCAATCTCCTTTTGTTAACTTTTTTCCTACTCAACAGTTGGAGTTTAATCCTGTAAAACAGGAGCTAACGAAGCAAGTATTGATTATATGACTGGTATGTGTTTCAGCTCTTAACGGCATTTTTCTTTCCCCTTGAGATTTTCTAAATTAAACACAAGTTTTTGCTTCGAGGAAGGGGGATTACTGTCCTTGGCTTTATGTTTTGGAGTCTTTAGATTGTATAACTTAGGCGCTGACCTTGGATTTCAGGTGAATGGACCTGATGGCATTCTGCAGAATGGAGCTGTGGATGATAACGTGGCTAAAACCAGCCAGCTTCTGGCAGAGTTGAATTTTGAAGAAGATGAAGAAGATACCTATTACACAAAGGATCTTCCTGTGCATGCTTGCAGGTGAGACCTAATCTTTGCCCCAGGCTTATTATTTCCAGAGGGCAGGAGTGCTTTGTGTGAGTGAAAGGTGTATGCTTAAGAGGATTTTTGGATTTTGAGAGCAACTTGCTTGGAGACAGCCACGTACAGGTAGGAAGGTGGTGCCCTCTGCTGAGCTCGTGTACACTTACAGCTGCCATGTCCTGTAGGGCTCTGACCTTCCGTGAGGAATAGAAGACTAAGTCAGCCCAGGGCTGGTAATGGTGGGAAGTGTTAAGATGCTTGTGACTCAGAACAGAGGCTTGGCTCGTGTTTGATACTTTCACCAGCACTTGTGTTCCCCAATTTTTGTTTCCCCTTATTTTTGTATTTTTAATTCCAGTTACTGCGGTATCCATGACCCTGCTTGTGTGGTTTACTGCAACACCAGCAAAAAGTGGTTCTGTAACGGGCGTGGAAATACATCTGGCAGGTAAACAGTCAAATGATGGAAATGTCGGTCTTGTTTGAGAGTGTGTTTTGAAGTGGTGTGGTATGGCTGTGTCTTACGTTTTGGTGATAATTAAAGTCTAGTGACAAATGTGAGCCTCCAACCTCCTGTTTAGCTTTTCTGCTGTTAACAGCTTAGACCTTGATCTCAGCTAAACTTGAATCACTTCTGTGAAGTGAGCTTGCTGCAGCTTCCCCCATCCTGTGTCCTGCAAAGCACGGGAGAACTGATTGTCCTGACCTGTGGAGCTTCGGGAGGCTTCTTTCAATTACCAGTACCATAAAAAGAATTTTTCCCATTTCCTATTTGTTCACACTCATCTAGCTTAAAACATTCATGTGCTGAGAAACCATTGAGACTGTGTTAGCAATATCTTTCTGTGGATGAAAAGAGCGAGATCTTACCAATGTCTGCAACAGTCTAAATAGATTTTGTTTGTGTCTGTTAATAACTGAGCTGATATATTAAGTTAGAAGTAAATCTGATTTTCATATTAGCTTCATATAAATGTGTGTCCTCTCTGGTTTCAGCCACATTGTTAATCATCTTGTGAGAGCGAAGTGCAAAGAGGTGACTCTCCATAAAGACGGACCTCTAGGAGAGACTGTCTTGGAATGCTACAACTGTGGATGTCGTAATGTGTTTCTCCTTGGCTTTATTCCAGCTAAGGCAGACTCCGTGGTGGTTTTGCTGTGCAGGTGAGAGAATGCCTTTGTTGGCGTGTTTGTGTCAAGTCTATTGCATAACTTTCTAAAGGGCAACACTTGCTTTCATTTTGTACCAAAATATTTTATGTTCTGATTTGCCACCGTTTTTCCTTCAGATGATCGTATAGACTTGTATACAAGTAGATAATGCAGTCACGGAGCATTCTGTTATGCTGATCAAATGTCTTGGTTCTATAGAAAACTGTTTCTCCCAAATGGAGGAGTCCTTAATGGAAGAAGGGTGTTTTCCCCCTTTTGTTTAAACTGTGATTTTCAGATTTGGAAGAGTAACAGGTCAGTTCAGGAAGCCCTACTGGAGTAGTGGCTCTGTTACACAGTTTTTCTCTGTACGGTTGTTCTCTGTACAGAATGAATTCTTCCCAGGGTTGAAACAGCAAGTACAAGAACTAAAAAATGAATTGGCTGAGCAGACTAGGGTTGTTCTGTTTTTTTCCCTTTTAACTGAGATGCTTGGGTTCATCATGCTCTTAAAGCAACTCATTTTCACACTTCACACAACAGGGTTTTTGTTACACTTGTCTAATTTAATAATTTTTTTCAATGTTTTGGTTGTGCAGGCAGCCATGTGCCAGTCAGAGCAGTTTAAAGGATATTAACTGGGACAGTTCACAGTGGCAGCCTCTCATCCAAGATCGCTGTTTCCTTTCGTGGCTGGTAAAGATTCCATCTGAACAGGAACAGCTGAGAGCACGTCAGATTACAGCTCAGCAGATTAACAAGCTGGAAGAACTTTGGAAGGTATGTGCTGCTTTTCAAATGTTGGTTATATTTTACCAAGTGCTAATTTTGTGTTTTTTAAGAAGGAGAGACAAGACTGTTTTAGCGACTACATAAGGCAGGGAACATATATAAATCACATGAGGTTTACATCTTACAGATTTGACAAGCCATGTATCTGGGAACTGATCAAAGGATTCAGGAGATCATTTATATCAAAGTAGGAAGGTTTCACCCTTAGGTTCTTCAGCTCTGTTCAAGTTGCACTGTCAGGCAATCTGACAAAACATCATCTCTTCCCCATCTCAAGTCTTTCATTTGTTTCTGCTTTATGTGATCCCTAGCTGCGTAGGGAACTGCTTGTCCATGCTTGGTATTCAGTTATTGCTTTCAAGAGGCTTTTCCGTGCATCCTTCAGTGCATAACAAACCTGACTGGGTGTGAGTGAGCACAACGTGTAATGACTTGGTGTAGTTTTAACAGGTTATTATACCTTGATATAACTTCCTGTAGTAGTAAAACACGGTGTTATCAGTCCTGCTGCACAGTGAGAGATTGTCACTTGTTTATACTTAAAACTTCAAAACAAAATGTTTGTGCTTTAAATTCTAGGAAAACCCATCTGCAACCCTTGAGGACTTAGAAAAGCCTGGTGTTGATGAAGAACCACAGCATGTCCTGCTAAGATATGAAGATGCTTATCAATACCAAAATATTTTTGGTCCTCTTGTCAAGCTTGAGGCTGACTATGACAAGAAACTCAAGGAGTCTCAGGTAATATGCTTGGAATGTGCCCCTTTGAGGGGGCTTCTGATGAGCACTCTGATATCAGACACATGGACACTGTTAACTGCACAGAAGGCTCAGGGGAAATAAATGTCTGTGTTACAGTGATAGTGCATCCCAGTAATGACAGTAGTAATGGCGATGTACAGTAGCAGGGACAGGAAAGAAAAATCCTCAAACTGAGGTTTGAAAAAAAAGCTCGAAGCACTTGAAATTCCATCTTTTCTGTGTTCAAAGTTTATTTTCCCAAGAACCACATTCTGTCGAAGAACTGCAACTTGGCCACCTTTTGTGTTATCCTCGTAACCTGCAGTTACCTTTGTCAGTCAGTTTCCAGTCAAACCTGAATTGTGTGAGCACTTAATGCTTTCAAGGTGGAGGGCGGGAATAACGCAGGTGGTGATTAGGACTTTGTTTCTCATTAACTGAGGAACAGTATCTTCTGTAGATGGTGTGAACTTGGTCCATAAGACTAAATACAGATATTTGTCTGTGACACTGGAACAGCAAGTTTTGTGTTTCTCCACTGTTTTGAAGTACAGGACAGTGAGGACTGTGGTAGTTGGCAAACAGCTCTTTAAGAACATAATAGATGCCTTTTCTTTACCATTAGACCCAAGATAACATCACGGTCAGATGGGACCTGGGCTTGAACAAGAAAAGAATTGCTTATTTCACTTTGCCAAAGACTGATTCAGGTAATGACAGCTTGATTATGTATTTTGTCTGATTTTTTTTTTTTTTTTTTTTTTTTTTTTTTTTTTTTTTTTTTTTTAATGCCTGGTGAATAACGTCAGTGTTTAAAGAACTGTCATGATCTGGCCTGGGATATAGGATAGTACTGCAAGGTTTTTGTATTGAGGGATGGATGTTTGAATATTCTGAGAACATTTTTTCCTTTCTCTGTAGATATGCGTCTTATGCAAGGAGATGAGATCTGCTTGAGGTATAAGGGAGACCTGGCCCCTTTGTGGAAAGGAATTGGTCATGTTATCAAAGTTCCTGATAGTATCCTTTACTTAGCTGAGCCTTCAGGAGGGCTTGATTGAAGGTTGAAATCTTTCCTGAGAAATCAGTAAATGTGTATAAAAGTAATTTTGAGATCATATTAATTTGTCATGGGGGGGTCTGCTAAAAAAAAAATAATTGGGGAAAATAAAATTCAAATTTTTACTATAGATTACTACTTAACGAGGTTCTACAGATTATGGTGATGAGATAGCTATTGAGCTGAGGAGCAGCGTTGGAGCGCCTGTGGAAGTCACTCATAACTTCCAAGTGGATTTTGTATGGAAGTCTACTTCATTTGACAGGTACTGAGAAAGCACTTCAACGCTTGGCAGATAATGGGTGCAGTTGGTGTATATTTTTTATGGTGTGTATTAATTTGTGCCTGATATCTGGTTAACCTTTGTGTAGGACACTTGTGGATAGTTTTATCTGAAGTCATACTGATTTTTTTTTTTCCTGTCCTTCCATCCTTTCAGAATGCAGAGTGCTTTAAAAACATTTGCTGTGGATGAGACTTCAGTGTCTGGGTACATCTATCACAAGCTGTTAGGTCACGAGGTAGAAGATGTAATCATTAAATGCCAGTTGCCAAAGCGCTTTACAGCACAAGGACTTCCTGATCTCAACCATTCTCAGGTAACCTCATCTCCTTTGTACTACGCGCAAAGAATATGATAAAGGATTTATGAATAGAGGTTGAGCAACTTTAACTTCTACGCATTGAATGCTAAATAGCAATAAATTTTTTTTTAATAGGTTTATGCTGTGAAGACTGTCCTGCAGCGTCCTCTGAGCCTTATTCAGGGTCCCCCTGGTACGGGAAAAACAGTGACATCAGCCACAATCGTCTATCATCTGGCTAGACAGGGCAATGGGTAAGAAATATTCTCTTTAAATCTTTGAGGTTACTTCATAATGGTCAAAGAAGCATCTTGATTTTAAAAATTAAGATAATTTGTATCATTAAGCTGAAAAGGCTTTCTGGAAGTATATTATTCTGGAAAGACTTTTGCTTATTTCAGAAAATATTCTTTCCCAACATATTTTTAGAGGATGTGTCATAATTCTGATTTTGTTACAAGTCTAGTGGAAAAAAGTTTTCAGCTCATTGAGACTTACTTTTTGCTTCATTTTTTTCAAGGCCTGTGTTAGTCTGTGCTCCGAGTAATATCGCTGTAGATCAGTTGACTGAGAAGATCCATCAGACTGGGCTGAAAGTGGTTCGTCTGTGTGCTAAAAGCCGTGAGGCGATTGACTCTCCTGTATCCTTCTTGGCATTGCACAACCAGATCAGGAACATGGACAGGTAAGAAAGGGTCGAAGGGGGCAGGGGAACCAAAAACCAGTTTAAATGTTGTGATAGACACACAACTGATGGACTGTGTAATGATGACAATGTGTTTGCTTCATGTGATAACTTTTTTGGTTCCATACATGTGTCATATTTAATTTTAAAAACAAGTCCCACTGTAATCCTACGAAGTTATTAATTAGGCTCTAAAGCAAAATTCTTTTTTTTTGCAGCATGCCAGAGCTTCAGAAACTGCAGCAGCTTAAAGATGAAACTGGAGAATTGTCGTCTGCTGACGAGAAACGTTACCGGGCACTGAAACGAACAGCAGAGCGTGAATTGCTTATGGTAAAGTTCCATCAGTTCTAGCAGCTTAAATAACTTTCTGCTACGAGGCTTAGTTGCAGTTTGAGTTCTTCCATGTAGAAATATTGTCTATCGATATCCAACTTGATTAATTTCCTTGCATTTCTGTCTCAGAATGCAGATGTGATCTGTTGCACCTGTGTGGGAGCTGGTGATCCAAGACTTGCAAAAATGCAGTTCCGCTCCATTCTGATTGATGAAAGCACCCAGGCTACTGAGCCCGAGTGCATGGTGCCGGTTGTCCTGGGAGCGAAACAGGTAGGAGCCGATAGATTTCAGTAAAGAAAAGAATTTATAAAGAGAGGAAGTGGTGTCAAGCAGTAGCATGACAGTGTAGGCACTTAGGGATACAAGAGTCCTTTCCTTTCATGGGAGACAATTGCATAATATAAATGTAAATTGTTTTGTCTTAGCTTTGATCTGAAGCTTCTTACAAATCAGACTGATCAGTTCTTGATATATTTTATGGGAGGATATTGCTATTGTTTCTAGCTATTAGTCAAATTTCAGAAAATACCAACTGAGATCAAACTTTCTTTTCCCCAGCTTATTCTTGTAGGCGACCACTGCCAGCTTGGTCCTGTTGTGATGTGTAAAAAAGCTGCAAAGGCTGGCCTGTCTCAGTCCCTCTTTGAGAGGCTCGTGGTGCTGGGGATTCGTCCGATTCGCCTGCAGGTGCAGTATCGCATGCATCCCGCCCTCAGTGCTTTTCCATCCAATATCTTCTACGAGGGTTCACTCCAGAATGGTGTCACTGCAGGTAAGCAAGAATTAGTATGTCTGCAAATTACCTTTTTTTCCATTCATAAAGATCAAAGGAAGGGTCCTTTAACCTAGATGAGTTTTAATACACTCGCTTAAAAAGAGAATTCCCATTGCACTTAGAGTTTTGAGTCTTGAAGGTGCTTTGATATGAAAATGAGTTTTTCCTAGTAAAGGAGCATTAACTTTTTTACTTGCTGTTTTTGCGCTCTTCAGCGGACCGTGTGAAAAAAGGTTTTGATTTCCAGTGGCCACAGCCAGATAAGCCGATGTTCTTCTATGTTACACAAGGACAGGAAGAAATTGCCAGCTCAGGCACCTCTTACTTGAACAGGTAAGCAAAATTCAACACTGAGAACTTAACGCTGGGAGGAAGTATTTTGGTGGGCATGCAAAAGAGATGGGAATTTAATTCTTTTTTCTATCCCTTTTTTTTGGCACATTGCAACTTTTTTTTCAAAAAATGAGCTTGAAACATTTTGCTCCTTTCGGTCATACACAGTTGTTCGTGTGCCTGGGAGGGAAACCAGACCAACTTATGAAAAATATCTGCTGTGATATTTTTAATCTCGGTCTGTTTCATGAACAGCATGTGCAAGACTGCTGAATGCAGCAAGCCAGATTGTGCACAGACAAATGGCACAATAGTTGGCTGGCAGGGAAGATTGGCATTAAAAACATTCTATATTTAAAACTTTAAGATAAAGCAACTGAAGGATCTGTTTGCACAGCAGGCTGGAACATTGTTAATGATCTCACTCAAAGTACACGTGTACGTTTCACTCTACTAGGCAGTTCCATTTCAGAATGATGGCCATCAGGAATTTTGCTATTCTAGGAAGTGTAGTTCTGTTCTGAGAAGGTGGAGGGGTATATTAAGGAGAATTTTTGGTGTCATTCTGAGACTTTTTTTTTTTGAGATGTCAGCTTTCACCCATATTCCTCTGGCTGAGAATATCTCTGCATGGCCTCAGCCAAGAGGTGATAGTTGTGAGTGTTCCTGCAGAGCTTAAGCTGAATTAAGCGCAGAGCTCAAGCAATGCTGTGTAAAACTGATCTTGTCTTGAAGCATAAGGGCTAGCACAGCATGTATGTTCAAGTTTTTCAGACCCATTACCTTGCGAAAAGTTTGCCCTAATGCCTCGATTCTCCTTTGATAAACAAATCTCTCTTTCTAGGACGGAAGCTGCCAATGTGGAGAAGATAACGACAAAGCTATTGAAAGCAGGTGCCAAACCAGATCAGATTGGCATTATTACTCCTTACGAAGGTCAGCGGTCCTATCTGGTGCAGTACATGCAGTTCAGCGGTTCCTTGCACACAAAGCTCTACCAGGTACGGAGTCCTTGTACAAACAAGGACGCTTGGATACAGAGAAGCTAGAAAAGTCAGATATTATGAAACTTCACAATATTTTCATTTTCAGTCTGGCTTCTTAGGCGTCCCTCTGTTTATTCTTTGGTAATTTTAGAGTGCTTTAGTTGATGGTAGTTAAAATAGTCCAGGGAGAGAAGAGTTTAGGAGGTATCAAATGCCAGCAAGTGTCAGGGGAGCAGTTGACCAGATAAAGGAGGAAGCTCTGTTAAAGGTCTCTGTTGAAAGGAAGGCTTCAGCGAGTCCATCCTCTGAGGACTCATTGAGGCACAGGAGGGAGAGGTCATTAGTGCTTCAGCTGTGGAAAAGCTTCCGTCAGCTTGTCTTAGATAAAAGCATCACGCCAAGAGCCATGCAGGAAACCAAGCTCCATAAATTCTGATGGTCGTACTATTTATTTGCTTGGGAATACGTCCTCCCATCGGTGGAACTCCTCTACCAAACATTAATATTTGTTGCTACAAACAAGGTGGTTGTACGTTTAATATAGTCTGTTTTGCAATGATGAGAACTTGGTCTGTGTTTTCACTGAAGGAAGACTTGGTGGAAATATTTTTACTTCTGCCAGGAATGATCTGTCCCTCTGATTCAGGTTTCTTAGTAGCTGGAAGCAGCAGTGCTAATTTGGAGCTGTCTTACTACAAGGTTTTGGAATAGTCAGAAGTCTTTTTGGCTACATACCTAGAAAAGGGATGCTTTCCATAGTGCAAATGCCAGTTTTTGGGGAAACATGAGAACCATAAAGCAGTGAACGTAAAAGTAATTTGTCCTAAACTGAGACTGTCTGTTCTCCTTTAGGGAAACTATTTAGTGACCAGTGGAATTACCAAATCATTCGTTATTACCAAAAAAAACAACATTTTTTTCAAATTATGGGAATTGCTAGTGCACAGCCAACACATTTTGTAATATCTGTTGGTAGCATGACTGTTTTGCGCTGCGCTTCCGTGATTTACATGTTTTCCTCTGTTTCAGGAAGTGGAAATTGCAAGTGTGGATGCTTTCCAGGGAAGAGAGAAGGACTTTATTATCCTTTCTTGTGTGAGGGCCAACGAACACCAGGGAATAGGGTTTCTGAATGACCCCAGGCGTCTTAACGTAGCTCTTACAAGAGCAAGGTGAGGTCAAATTGGACAATTTTTAATCTATTCTAGAGACCTACTGCAATCTGCTAAAGCATCGGTACAGTCTGACTAACCAAAGGTCTGTGTTTTGTGGGTAGCAGGCCTGTTCCCCACCCCCTGGTTTAAAGGAGCCTTGAATGATTTCCACATTCCCTACAATGTACAAGAGCAGTCTCAACCTCATCAGCATTACCGTTTGGCATCAGTGATCTGTAGAAGCCAGCATGGGGTTCCCCTTTGCAGGACAGAACTCTTGTCTTCATTCTCTGGTTTCTGCAAGCTTTCAAACCAATACAGTGTGGTAGCTGGTTGAGCACGCTGATGCGTTTGGCAAACCCTGTGAAAGGAAGCTTGTGATTATTGAGAAAGTGACTGCAGCAATCTCCTTTCAAGAGTTTTGTCATACTACAGAAATGATCTGTTGTAAACAAAACAATTGCGTCGGGGTCCCCAGCGCAGCTGATTTGCTGCCAGAGGCTGGCTTCGAGGCTGCTAGTGCGTAAGATGGTTTTATTTTAGTCAAAGTTAATTTTAGTTTGTGTTTGTCTGCTGCTGTGTAGGTATGGAGTAATTATTGTTGGGAACCCAAAAGCACTGTCTAAACAACCGCTCTGGAATCACCTGCTGAATTACTACAAGGAGCAGAAGGTGCTAGTGGAGGGACCCCTGAACAACCTCCGGGAAAGCCTTATGCAGTTCAGCAAGCCGCGGAAGCTCGTCAACACCATCAACCCCGTAAGTTGACCTCTCCTGTCTCTGTGGTGTGAAGCAAATGGGATTTGATTGATCAGTTCTAAATGGATGGAATAAGCATGAATTTGAGACGGGCTGCCTGTAGAATCTTTTTTTTTTTCTTCCTTGTTATCATGACGTAGTTGAAACAGTAGCTGGCTGCTTTCCATGTGTTAGAAGTAGTTTGTTTCCTCAGCACTTGTAAAGTGTGCATTATCTGTGGAGTTTTTTTGGATTCTTACCCAAAATAAGTTACATTGAAGTTGCAGTCCTAAGTTTTCCACGCAAAGGCTTTGTCTAACTCTGCAATGCTTCCAGGGTGCCCGTTTCATGACTACTGCCATGTATGATGCACGTGAGGCTATTATTCCCGGATCTGTCTATGACCGGAGCAGTCAAGGTAAAGGAAGCTATCAAAATTAACACCTTTATAGATTTATTTTCTTTCTGGTTCTCATTTATCCTGCTCACAAGTCCTCCCATTACTGTTAAAAGCAGGAATATTAATTGATTTTAAATATCCAGGATGCCTAAAATCCCAGTGGCTTTTCCTCCCCTCCCCAGGGCGCCCATCCAACATGTACTTCCAAACCCACGACCAGATCGGGATGATCAGCGCCGGCCCCAGCCACGTCCCTGCCATGAACATTCCTATCCCTTTCAACCTCGTCATGCCACCGATGCCACCGCCGGGATACTTTGGCCAGGCCAACGGACCAGCTGCAGGTATGGGGGCAGGGGGGAGATGGTTCAAAGCCACATTTTAGGTCTGAAGCGAAGGAATGGTTTTTCCTCCTCCTGCAGCAGTGCTTATGAGTGTAGGAGAGGTGCTTCACTGATAAATCTGAGTTGTATGGGGTACAAATACACCAGTACTGCAGCCTCCAGCGGGTCCTTTTGCCATGTCTGTGCTGGTGGTTCTGCCTTTCGATTTCTCTGCACCTGCGTCTGTATACAAAGAGTTGATTTTCGTCTTTGCATGCGTAAGACTTCTCACTGTTGGTTGGGATAAACGCTTTTCCAGGACGTGGGGTGCCAAAAGGAAAGACTGGTCGTGGTGGGCGCCAGAAAAATCGTTTTGGGATTCCTGGAACTAGTCAGTCAAACCTTCCCAACAGCCAAGCGAGCCAAGATGTGGTGTCCCAGCCTTTCTCCCAGGGTCCACTGACTCAGGGGTATATCTCCATGAGTCAGCCATCGCAGATGAGTCAGCCTGGGCTCTCCCAACCAGAATTATCACAGGTAAGCAGAGGTTTTCCTGGGTTTTATGTCCTCCTTGATCTGTGTGTATGCATATCCTTGTTTCCCAGTACTGAGGAAAATGGAAATTAAAACCATTTTCAATGACTCAGCCCCAGCATTTTGTGCTCCTCCACTTGCTGGACTTTTGAAGTACACTCGGACATAAAAGTGAAATGCTGCGTGTATAGACTCAGCTTGAGCCTTAACTTTTAACTGCTTGCCTGTTCAGCAGCCAGCTGTGGCAAAAAACTTTTGAATTTGTGGAAATTCTGCAGCAAAAAGAGTAGATTAAAAAAAAACAAACACACCCAATAAAATAAAGCTTTTCAGACTGCGTCCTAAACCCTGGCTGCCAGGTATTCTGCTGTGTGAGGGAGCACTTGAGCTTGATGATGAGTGTGAGGCTTAACACCCACTTTCATTTTCAGGACAGTTACCTTGGTGATGAGTTTAAATCTCAGATTGACGTGGCGCTGTCACAGGACTCTACTTACCAGGGGGAACGGGCATATCAACATGGCGGAGTGACGGGACTGTCACAGTATTAGAGTGTAAGGCACCTGAGGGTCACTCCTCTGCTTCCTCCTCCCCCATTTCAGTTCACAAACACGGTGTTTGTCTTAAGAGAGATGTCCCTAATGCAAGTGTTGTTTTGCTTCCTTGCTTTCAGGTTGAGGAAGAAGAGCTAAGCTTGTGTGGAGCTTAGTTCATCAGCATTTTATTCTGGGTAATAAAAAAAATAAAATAAAATGGATACCTGTTTTCCACTGCTAAAACTGAAGCACCACTGTGTGAGAGCAACAGGAGAAAGAAACCAACCAACGGAGAGGAGAGAAAGAGAAAGGAGCGCGCGCGAGAGAGCCCACTGCTAGCTCACTGAGACAAGGAGACTGACCGGAGAGGAGAGAGAGCACCGAAGGACTGGCTGGCGCCTCACTGGGAAGGCAACTCACCCTGAAATGAGTGGTCAGCTGAGTCCCTGCTCCCCCAGTCAAACAAGCTCAAGAGAAGGGCCTTTAGGCAGGTTTCACTTCATTCCATACTTCTCTTTGCGAGCAGGGCATTACTTTTCAGAGCAGATGAGGAGAGGAAAACCCTCATCTCAGAGTTGTTCTCATTTTAAGGGGTACTATATTTTAGCAGTAACTGTTTACATTTTAGAAGCAGAGTATCTGAGAGAGAAAGAGAGAGAGTTCCTGACTAAGTGACAGCGAGCCAAGCAGAAATCCAGCGGAACATAGCTGATGCTCAACTCTGAGATGCAGGTTTTGTTGTCCAACACTGGCTCTGAAATCCTAGTGTCATCGTGTCGCCCACATTCTGAACGGGTCTTTCGTGACAAGGTGGTTTTAAAGAGATTCTTTCAAAGGAGCACTGAATTTTTAGAAGTTTGTCTCTGAATTCTTAGTGGTGGACCTGGGAGATCCTTGTTCTGAGAAGCTTACAAAAAGTTTAAAACAAAAACTAAATTAGAGTACCAACCTTGAGAACTTTCAGTGTGATTAAAAGTTGCAGCAATCAGCCTCTTCTTCCTACATTGGATAGCAGTTAGAGTGAAAGGAGCCTGCGCGCTCAAGCAGGAGGAGGGTTTCAAAGTGTTTTCTGTATGCTTTAATTGGCTACTGTCTGGACTCTACTCTGTGAAAAACAAGCCTTTCTGTAAGATGAACTTTGCGCTTGAAAGGGGATGGGTTCCTGTGCCCTTCGGCCCTGGAGGAGAAGATGCTAACAGGCCTGCTTTACTAGCTCCCTCAGATCTGGGGAAGAAGTAGTGGAAACTGGGGATTATATTGGTTTTGAAGTAAAGACTCTACAATGTTACTGAAGCAGGTTGGCGAAATGGACAAAGCAGGCAGTTGTTGGAAGGTGGCCTCTGATAGCTGGGTATAAGCAGAGATAATGGGTTAGGCTTTTGTGTGGCTTCTTTGGTGACTCATGCAGATTAGCTGAAAGATTCAGGTGTTGAAAACCAAACCCGGAGCCTAGTTTTCAGGTAGCGGACACGGCTGTGCCATCAATGCTGGCTTGAGAAATAGCTGGAAGTCAGAACTGAAAACAGCACATAAGAGAAGCCATCCAATTTCAAAGTTGTACCCATGTCTTAAATAAGTCATATGGGAACACTGGGAGCATTTTATTTCTGTCTAAACCTTTTTAGAAACAGCGCAGAGAACTTAAAATTCCTACAGACCCATTTTTATCAGATCCCTAAATTAGACTAACCTCTACCTCCTAATTGGCAAAGATCAGTAGAGTGTGATTCGCTAACCTCGGTGTTTTTAAAGTTTGAATTAAGTTAGCTTTATACTCAAAGGGCTCCAAGTGTTTCTAGTCTTTTTTTTTTTTTTTCTGGGGGGGAACTCAAAATACCTCTCATATGAATGTACTTAAATGATGTAAAACCCACTTTTTTTGTAACTGGGGGGGAAGCCCTTTCATTACTGTCCTTTCTGTAGATCGTTGACCCGCTTTCATAACCTGTATTTGCTGTAGTTTTTCCAGGAGTGTCTCTCCCCCAGTGCAGACCTGGTGTAGCGTACCCACAACCCGTGAGTAGCGTGCACATAAACATGGAACAGGTGTTCAAAATTTTTGTTCAGTCCTGCAGCAAACACAGTTCGAGAACTGCAAGAGAAACTTTCCAGAAACGAAAACCATTCTTTTCTCATAAAAAGCCTCCAGAGTTTAGACTTCTAAAATGTGAAAGAATGGAGACACAGGCCACCTTCCTTCCTTGTAAGATGGACTGTTTTATTTATTAACATTGCCGAAGGGCTTTTTAATTTTTTTTTCTTCTGTAGGCTGTGTAGTTGCATAGACTTTTCCGATAGGTTTAAGCTGTCCCCCTCTGTGCAATGCAATCCATTGAGTAATGTAAGCCCCTCCTCTCCCCTCACCCCCTTTATTTCACTGATGGGAATGCTTGCCTCTGCTTTGTGCTGGTTTTTTCCTTTGTAGCAGTTACTCTGAGTTTTATAAATCCAGACATCAGTGCTAGCACGGTGTTACTCTTTTTTGATTTTGTCTCAGTTTGTTTTAAACCTGTTTGTCATCAATAAAAAATATTAATAAACAGCTCTTGCATTCAAGGTGGCCCTTACCTTTCACTGGTGAAACCATGCAACATTCATTAAAACTTAGTCTGATGGTATAAACTTCAAGTTTATTACTTTTTTTTAAACACAGACTAGTACAAAAGGGGGGTGTGTGCATAGCGTCCATGGGTAAGCAAATGAACTGTGAAAACTGTTAAATGCCCTACCCCTCCTCCCTCTGCCTCCAGGGGCTCTGTGCCTGGGCTAGGGGAGTGGCAGAAGTGACAAAAAAACTGCCTCTAGAGCCTTGGTATCTCCTGCCTCCCCTGGGCTACAATGAACATGGTGTTTACCTGCGTTACAGGGGGTCACTCAAAGCTTGCCCTGGCTCTGGTGGGGGGACTGGAGACCATGCTGGCTGCCCCAGGTGGGGCTCAGTGTGTCCCCAACACAGTTGCAGTGTTGAGGACAGGGCTGGGAGTGACTCGAGGAGATGTCGGTGTCCCCCCACGCAGCTGCGGTGTTCAGGACAGGGCTGGGAGCTGTCTGCATGGCCGTGTCTGTAACTTGCCTCCTTACGCTGCTCTTCAGCCTTTTCATAAAGGGGACAGTGGGTGTCGTACCCACTGCCTGTTAAATGAGCTGAGCCCTTAGTCTGCCACAGCCCAGGTACAAAAAAACCTTAAATTATCAATCCTGTCCCTCTTAAAATTTGAAAGAAATGGCTCCTGGTTGCTTTAGTTAAGCCCTCCTCTCAGCCCTTAAAACGTTTACGTGCTTGACATGGGTCTCAGCAGAGCTCAGGGTCAGCTGCTGGAGTGAAGCGGGGCTGACCTGCCCTGCTGGTCCATGGCACTGCCCAGAAACACAGGTGGAGGCAAAAGCGTGAGTACAAACCACACCTGAAGTACTGGAGCTACTCCAGTCTTGGTCTTCAGCTACACAGCTCAGGGGTGTTAGCAAAAAACACGCTCAGGGGCCAGGGAGGCATCTCCTCTGCACCCCCAGCAGTGGTTAAACCTTCAGTGCTGCCCCGGAGGGAAAGGCCCAGCTTAGCTCGGGAATACTTCTTCAAACCATGAAGATAATACATCATCAGTACAAAAAAACCCCAAAATCTAGGCTATGGTGTCAGGTTCACATTTAAAAAAAAAAATAATAATTCAAGTCTAACTCTGATTCCTTTTCTGTTCTGCCCCTACCCCAAAAAGAAAAGCAAAGCGGCGCTAGGAAAGCCTCACCGGGAAGGGCTGGTGCTAAACCCAGCCCCGGGTCAGGCGTGGGGGCTGTTCAACACCTGACACGGGACCGGCTCTGTGCAGGCTTAAACCTCCAGCAGCCGTAAGACTGCGCAGCCCGCGTGCTGAAAGGGGAAGAAAAGCAGCAACTCCTCCGTGAGTGATCATCATTGCTCGGGCGAGATGGTGCAACGCTGGGTCCCTGCTGCACAGCGAGCTCCTTAGTGGCATTAAACAGACGCGGTAAGAGCACGGGCACACTGGCGAGGGGCTGGGTACCACAGCCAACAAAAAAAACCAATGAAAACACTACCAAATTTTAAATAAAACCCCAACACTAAAATGCACAACTGCCTGAATGTGGTGGCTGCAAGCCAGTGCCTGATGCTCGGGTGCCACCTGGCTCCAGCCGCGGTTCAGGCAGATCCTGCAGCAGCTGAGGGACGCTGGGCTCATCAGTTTGCAAATGAGGAAAATCAAACTCTGCGTCCCAGCAGCTGGGAGGAACACCATGCCAGGACTCCTCCGCTGCCCCCCATCAGCACCCCGCATCCCCCAGTTTATACCACATTCCCCCCCCCCCCTCCACCCCCTC
>WKFP01013993.1:94328-143755 GCA_011057875.1 Pterocles orientalis | reverse complement strand
CCCCTCCCGGTCCCCCCGCTCCCCGGGACTGACCCGAAAGAGGCGGCGGGCGGCGGCGCGGCGCAGCGCGGTCCAGCCCAGGGCGCAGACCCCGCACAGCAGCACCTCGCCCCAGCCCAGGTGCGCGTTCTCGGCCCACGTCTGTCGCGATAGTTCCCAGCCGCAGTCCCCGCAGTCCCGGACGGCCGCCGCCAAGCTGCCGTATCCCCGCCGCAGCAGCAGCCCGTAGCCGGGCATGGGCTCGGGCTCCGGGGGGGACATGGCGCTGCCGGTCCCCGCTGCTGCTGTCGCCGGTGTCACCGCCGCCCGCCCATGGCCCCGCCGCTGGCCGCCGGCTCCGCGCAGGCTCCGCGCGGGGCGGGCCGGGGCCGGGACTCCCCTCCCCGCCGGTACCGAGCCCTAAGAGCCGCCCCCCGCCCCTGGCCCGGCCCCTTCGGGCTCGGCGCGGCCCCGCTGCGGAGCCATCGGGGGTGGAGGAGCCTCCGCGCCCCCCCCCGGGGCCGTTAATCAGCGCGGAGCGGAGCTGCGGCTCATTAGGGGGTTGTTAATCAGCACAGAGCGGGGGAATGAAGTTCGAGGAAGGTTTTCTTACACTAAATAAAAACCCAAACCCAGCACTCGGGGACGATGCTGTGACAAGGGGCCGGAGTCGCTCCTGTAGCAAGAAGCGCCAAGAAACCCCAAGATTTCCGTATGGAGAGGTGACAGCTGGTGATGGAACAGTGGCAAACCGCTGTGCCTGCCAAGGGACACGCTCTGGGGGGCTGTGGGGGCTGGAAGTCACCCACAGCACTTGGGGAACCTTGTCCAACAACACAGAGCTTCTCCCTGTTGAAAATGCCCAACTAAACATTCCCCCTTTGATGTTTTTTTATTCGATATGCAAAGAGAACCCTTTTTTCCCGAATTTTTTTCCATACCTCTCCAGCAAAAGCCTCCCAGCAGCAGCAGGTTCTTCCCTTCCTCACCAAGCACTTCAGTGGAAAGCAGTCAGGTGTTTCCACCCAACCATCGCCACTGAACTTGTCACCTGTGGCAGTTTAAAGGCTCTGGAGTAATGAGATGCACCTGGAAAATGCAAACACAGGCTGCCAAAAGGTCACCCCCATCAGCAACCGAACACCCCCTGCGGAAGGCAGGCAGCTGGCACTCCAGCTCGCTGCTGATCCGTACAGGAATCTAGTTATGTGCATGTTTAAAATTCAAACGGACACATCCAGAGCCACGGACAGACAGGCAGACGTCCGGCTCGCTCTGAGAAGCATGAGGGTAAGATGAAGCTTCTCCTCAAACGCCAGCATTCGAGCTGTCTCACGGTGAAGCCCACCAGGACCCTCAGCCCAGAGGCACCGGGGCAGCACGGGGGGGTTTGGTTTCAGCCGCAGAGCCGTAGATGGAGTTCAGTTGTGCTCTAATGCACCCAACCATCAGCTACATTGCAGCTGGGGGATCCTTCCTGCTGGAGATGGAGACTAATCCTCATCATCGCAGCACCCGTGGAGCTGGAACTCAAACCAGCTCGACCAGGAAAGAAAAAGACAAAACACCAGTGAGTTTTGTGTTCGTTAAAGTCATTCCCCTGACCGCAGCCGTTCTGCCTCCCAGTTCTCTTCTAATTGGTGTGGGGCAGTGATGGGAAAACACAAACTCCTTCCTCCGGCAGGTCCGGCCAACATGTTCCCCTCTTCTCCCACTGACAGCGCTGGCTCCTTGCTATGCCACTTGTTTTTATTGTTTACATTTTTAAGTCAATTTATCATGGCCCATCAAGTGGGGAATGGCCGCCCCCACCACACAAGCCCCTTTCACATCTCCCTCAGACAGCTGCACAAAGGAAACATTCATTCCGGACGGGACCATGAATAACCCTCATTGCGAGTAGCTGCTGGCTGCACAAGCCAAGGAGGGAGACAATGAGCCCTTTCAGAGCGACGCCAGGAGGGGGGCACGAAGGAAACGCCGTTAGACACAGTTACAGCAGAGGATAAACCTGCCTTCTCCCCCTCCCCAAACACAACCCCCAAGATAATTCAAATATTAGAGTTCAGGGGGTTGGACATCTGCTCTTTGCATCCCTGCTAGAGCAACCGCTCAGCGCAGGCGTCACGCTGAGACGCCAGCCAGGAGCGGAGGCTGCAGCAAAGCACAATCCCAAAGCGTCGGATCACGTCAGGTCCAACCGCCACGGCTTCAGAAGTGACGGGTGACAAGTGCGCTTCCCCCTCCTGCAGCAGGTATTTCCCAGCTCCAGGTCATGAACCTCCGCATTTTACTAATTTAAGGCTGAGCCTATTAAAGGGGATTATTTTTATTCTGGGGAAGCTTTCCCTCTCACCACCAGTGACCCCTGCAGCTGCGTGTGCTTCCTCCCGCGGCTGCTGAGTTAACGGAGGAGGCATCAGACAGAGTGGAAGATCCACAGCTCAGGATTCATCCCGGTACCCAAGGCAGGTGCTTAAATTAACTTTCTCACTCTTCCCCTAGAGGACAGGGCTCAGTCCCAGAGGGGAATTACTCAAATTCCAGGAATTAAGGGGCACACGGATCCAGAGAAGGCTTTATTAGGAATGTTTAAGGTACAGTGTTGCACACTCTGGGTTCACTCTGTATTTTAAACAGCTCAGGGCCCAGCTGAGCCAGAGCACAGGCTCTTCAGCTACCAAACTCGGGTAGCTCCACCTACGTACAGGTTCAGCACCGGCTTTGCTGCTCTGCAGGACCCTGCCCCAGGGAGTTAAGCCGGGCTGACTTCCAGAGGGCGTTTTTCCGTGTTCCCAGAGAGGTTTGCGATCAACCCCCGTTCCCAAGGTACCACAGAGCAGGTCCGCAGCCTGGTTCCCCTCTCCTCAGGCGCTGGGGGCGTACTGCATGGCTAACCGGTCAAAGTCATTCTCCTTCAAATCAGAAACAAAACCAAAATGAACAAATCTTGAACTTTACAGATAATGTAACAAAACCTGCATCAGCTGGAGAGAGCACTACTGTCACAGCTCACAGAGGGAAAGGGAATTCTAAGCAGCAAGATCACCTGTATCACTTCATTTTGGTTCCATTTTCCCTTCGCTATTACCTTTATCCTTCCTTCCCCTCCCCACCCCCCAATTCTCTCTTCCAGAAGGACGTTTCCTCTATTTAAACATAACGTCTGATGGTAACAAACTTCGGACTCGGATAAGAACCCGTATCTCAGAGTCGTTCTCTCAAGATGTTACCAGGTACGGGTGACCTGCAGTCACGCTTACTGGTAAAGGACCCCCTGGCCCCAGCAGCCGCTGGTACGAGGGGTGATACACTTCATTTTATATTAGGGAGTAATTAGTACCTTTGCCTGATACTCCTTGATGAATGGATGATTTTTATGTGCATCCTTCAACTGTGACAGATAGCGGTTCGTGACCTGGTGGGATGAGGTAGATAAACGTAAATATTGAGCTAACGCGAGAAGCCAAGAGTTTAAAAACCACACCTCACGTTTTCGCGGTGAATGTTAGCAGCCCCAGTCAAAACCCTTAAGACCTGTGCACACTCTGCCTTTAAAAGTTGGACCTTAAATAGCGGGTTCAAGAAAACAATCAGAACTGAACCGAGAACTCAAGAGATTTCTTTTTCTGCTCAGGCCTTCCTCTCAAGTATATACCATCGTCGACACCATCTGTATTTCCACAAACACTTTACTGAATATTGAGGATGCAAACTCCCTGCGCCCCAGAACTACTCTATTCTCTTAATGTTCATCCTGATGAGAAAAAACCCGCAAAACCCAAAGTTTCCACGCACAGCAGGAACACCCAACCTGCCCCCAGCAGTAGGAACAGGTCGGACGTGTCTGCTTCCCGAGTGCAACAGCAGGAGCCTCACCTCCGGTGGTTTGCCCAAGTGCTGCGACAGGACAACAAAGTTGATCAGGGTCTCAGGATGGCCGCTGTCCTGAAATCAAGAACAAATCACTCAGGCTGACCTACCTCTGCCGTGGGCACGTGTAACCCCCAGGACAGTGCTGCCAACCCACAGCTCGCCTGACTGGAAACGGCAGGGCAGGAGGAAGGGCAGGTCATGACAGCGACGACTCTGACATATCAATATCTCGGTATTTTCACTCAGTTTAACAGTGAAAGTCCTTGCTGCGTTCCTTTACACCCCCAGGAGAGCAAATCTGGCAGAAAAAACAAAGTACCTTGTCCAGCGCCTCCTGGAGCACTCCCTCTGCATCGTCCCACTTGCCCTGAGCCATGTAGCAGGCTGCCTGGCCGTTGAGGAGGAGGAGGGTGGAGGAGCACTTGTCTGCCATCTCTTGGAAGATGTAGTAGGCGTCTTGTAACTTCTCGCCACCCTGCGAGGGGAGGAGACAAACACCCATGGTCTCATTACGTGTTGCTAAGAAGCCCGTGTGTTCCTGCCGTGGTTAAAAGATGAGGCACAAAGTTCATCCGTAGGATTATAAAGCACGGATGTGAAACGCGTAAGAACCTACGCCAAGAGCTGCCGGCATTCATGTGAGCTCCTGTAGCACAACAGATCGCTGCCAGAGCAGAGATGAAAGAAATGTAAAAAAATTAAATATTAAAAAACCATTTAAATGATCAAAAGATCCAGGCTTCCATTCAAAAAGAAAAACACTTCAAAAGGACCACTTCAGATGTCTGCCATAATGAAGGATTATGAAATGAGAACTTTATAATTACATGCAGGTAGAGACACCTGGCTTTTCACAAAGTTCCAGCCTCAGAAAGGTTCTACATGCGGCAGCTTCTACCAGTTGGAGGTGGGATCCCTTGTGGAAACTCGGCTCTTAAGGAAAATGCAGCCGCCCGCTACTGTAAGGCAAGGGCTACGTACGAGAGATTTCGTAACAAAACCAAGTGGATGCTAAAAAAAAAAAGTCTTAACTGTATGAGAGGTTATTGCATACATAACCTTGGACTTCATTGAATTTTAGGAGACTACTTATTTTCAAACACCTGATGATGTGGACTGACTGACGTATGGTTTTGTCCAATTCATAATCACACTTAAGAGAGCCTACTCTAAGAGAATTAAATTTTGTTCTTGGAGTTTAACTGCAGCTTCCCATTTTATGTTTTATGAATTATTTAAGGGTGGTTTAGCTCTTCCCTGAGCTGAAGGCTAGGGAGCGCAGATGAAACACCGCCAATCAAACCGCCGGTTTGTGACGCCAGCCACCAATATTTTTCTGTGTACTTGAAGAAAGGGGAAAAAACCCCAAAACCAACAAAAGCTCTGTGTGCTTTTCTGCAAGCGTGATGTGAAAGGAGCGATCAGGAACAAGCTACGGAGCGGTGCTCCTCGGAGCCTGCAGGCCAGGGATCCTCCTTCCAGATACTCACGATGGCCAGGTTCACCCAGGCAGTCGCCAGCTGAGTAAGAGTCGCGTCCTCGTCTTGCTCCTGCATTTTCTTAAGCTCCTTGCTGCAGAAGCAAAAGCGGGAGTCACACAACAAGGACATGGCAACTTCTTTAAGAAAGAAACACAAAGTTGTAGTTTCTTCTCTCAGCTCTTCTATCACTACAGCACAATGGCCATGGCAGCCGGTAACGTGGCACAAATGGCTCTCGATATGCTACTGAAACAATCCATGAAAGACTTCCCTGCTGCATGTCCCTGTGGGAAGTTAGAAACCCAGGAGCAGAGGTTCAAACCAGGCTCTGCTGAAGGTGAGACTAAACCCAGAGGTCCAGCTCTCCCTTCTGCTGTATCCAGCTCCACTACCTCGGCAGCTTTTGCAGCGTCAAGAATAAACCCTTTTGCAGCACACCCATACCTACCCACCGGTTCCTCGCTCCACTGCACACGAAGAAGCAAAGGGCACAGAGTGACTTACCGAGCCAGGTCAAGCCTGTCCAGCTTCAGAAGAATCTGTATCATCATGGCCGTACTGCAACGAACAAGAACAAAGTGTTTTCCACACCCGCAGCCTCCTCTGCTCCGCTTGGGAGCCTCAGAGCAGGACCCAGAGCGGGGAAGTTGGCTCCTAGCTCCCAGCGCTCCCTCGCTGGCCTGACAAACGCTCGCTTCAGCGATTCTGAACACACACGGATCAATAAATCAGCTTCTTACGCTTCACAAGGGAGCAACAAACCTGACATTGTGGGAGAAGCACCAAATTACTACTTAGAAGGGAAACCTCAAAGCTGTTTCTCGATGGTTTCAAGACTTTTCCAAGAGAAGCCAGACCTTAGCCGTTTCTATAGCACCTCCCCCTAGAGAAGCCTCTCTTCTTTCAGAGTCTCCTGGCTTTGCTACCGCACCTCCTCGATGCCAGGGCAAGCTACACTCACCACTCCAAGCTCTCCCCTTGGTGCAGAGCACGCAGAGCCGCATCGGGGTTCTTGTCGTGGAAATAGATGGCAGCAGCCATCAGCAAGAAAGTCGTATTGGCTACATCAACGCTTTTTGCCATTTTCTTGTCCAAATCAGCAACAATCGCATCCCTGTGCAGAGCAAGGGTGAGAATTCGGGAGGGCTTTGTTACTAAGCAAGACAAAAAGACACTCACCCCCCAATTCTGCCTTTTTGAGACTCACTGCAAAAAAAATCACAGAAAAATCAAAACAAAGATGACGCTTCTATGTGAAACTTTCCACGTGGAAACACGTTCCTCGACAGTCAGGGTTTGAGTTCCAGCTTCTTATCAGGCTCACCTCTGACTCTCATTTGACAGATACTCTGCAAACATCCTCACTGCCTGGAGCTCAGGACCAGCGCTGGCTCTAATCTCATCCAGGACAACGCCATATTTTCTCTGTCGAGGGCAACGAACAAAAATCTGTGACTCACGATTTTTTCAGAACACAGGAACTAACTGCTTCTAAAACCTTCGTTTAAAAACCCAGGAATAGCAAATTTCTTCCGTATGTCCAAACTGCAGGAGGCTGCGCTCCCAGGCCTCAGGCTCAGCCCCCCCCCAGCTCCAGCCACCCCTCAGGTCCGTGCCGCAGCCTCACCTGGGCGATGTAGGCTCGGAACAAGAACACGTCCCGCTCCACCTCCTTCTCTGGACTGGACGGCTGAAGGGACGACAGGGAACAAGAACCTTCCTCAGGAACCCGTCCAGCCACAGCCCCAGGCCCCCCAGGCACATCCCCGGTGCCCCCCTCCTCCCAGTGACCCCTCACTAGCGCAGGGAGCACCGAGAGCAGCCCGGGACAGGGCGGAGAGGGAAGGAGGGCGCTGGGGGAGCCCCAGATTCGCGCCTTCAGACGCAGGCGCGGCCGAGGGGAGCGCGGTCCCGGGGAGCAGAGGCCGCCCCGCGGGCCCAGGGCCGCCCCAGCCCCGCTCCGAGCCGCCCGCACCTTGACGCGCTGCGCCTCGTTGATGGCGGTCTGGTAGGCGCCGATGTAGAAGCTGTTCTTCACGTCGAAGAGCTCGTCGGCATCGCCGCCCTGACCGCCCGCGCCCGCCCCGGCCGCCATTGCCCCGCCTCAGACACGTCTCCGGAAGCAGCCGCGCCCCAGGGGCTGCCGGGAGCTGCAGTCTCCATGGAGACCCCCCGCGCCAGCCAATAGGCACGCAAGGAGGAGTAGCGTCATCCAAAGCGCCGGAAGCGGCAGCTGAGCAAGGTCGGTGGGGAGGGGCTCAGCGTGAGGCAGCCAATGAGAGGCGGGCGCGGGCGGTGACGCGCGGCCGGAAGCGCCGCGTGCGGCCAGGCAGGAGCATGGCGGAGTTCCGGGCGCTGGGCCTGGCGCCGTGGCTGGTGGAGCAGGCCCGGCAGGTGGGGCTGAGCCGGCCCACGCCCGTGCAGGCCGCCTGCATCCCGCCCGTGCTGCAGGGTGAGTGCGCCCGGGGCCGCCCCGGCTCCCGGGCCCGGTCCCCGTGCGGATCCCGGACCTGCTCCCGGGCCGAGGCCCACTCCCGGTCCTATTCCCGGTCCCTCTCCCGCTCCCGTTGCGGATCCCGCTCCCAGCCCCATTCCCCGTCCCGATCCCGGGCCTGCTGCCGGTCCTGATCCCGCTCCCGGTCCGACTTCAGGTCCCTTTCCCGACCCCCGTGTGGATCCCGGTGCTATTCCCGGTTGTGCTCCCGAGCCGAGTCCCAGTTCCGGTCCCGCTCCTAGTCCCATTCCCGGTGCTATTCCCGGTCCCTCTCCCGGTCCCGCGGTTAACGGCCGATCCCAATCTCGGTCCCTCTCCCGGTCCCCGTGCAGATCCTGGACCTGCTCCCAAGCCGAGTCCCTCTCCCGGACCTGCTCCCGGTCCCACTCCCGGTCCCTCTCCCAGTCCCGCGGTTAACGGCCGTTCACGGCCCCAGTCCCTCTGCCTCCCTCGCAGGTCGCGACTGCCTGGGCTGCGCCAAGACGGGCAGCGGGAAGACGGCGGCGTTCGTGCTGCCAGTGCTGCAGGTGCTCTCCGAGGATCCCTACGGCATCTTCTGCCTGGTGCTGACCCCCACCCGGTAGGGAGCGGCCCTGGGAGGGCCCGGACCGGGCAAGGCGGTTCTGGAAGGCCCCACGGTGGTGGTCAGCCCAGCTTCATCCCCCCCCTCCTCCTCGGCAGGGAGCTGGCGTACCAGATCGCTGAGCAGTTCCGCGTCCTGGGGAAGCCCCTCGGCCTGAAGGACTGCGTGGTGGTGGGCGGCCTGGGTGAGTGCGGCTGCTGCGGGGGGTCGGAGCCTTTGCCCAGCCCCTCTGGCCCCGGCACGGTGGGGTTGGGAAGGAGCAGAGCACCCGGGGAGGATCCCCTTCCCCATGCCGGGAGCTGTTATCCAGTGGCCACGGCAGCGGAGGCTGGAGAAAATGAGGGGGCTGACATTTGGCAGCTTTACAGACTAAAGGATTTTTGGGTCTCTGTTCCGTTTCCCATAACTGGGCTCCGTGGCTCTGGTTGCAGACATGGTGGCGCAGGCACTGGAGCTCTCCCGGAAACCCCACGTGGTCATCGCTACGCCCGGCAGGCTGGCAGATCACCTCCGCAGCTCCAACACGTTCAGCCTTAAAAAAATAAAGTTCTTGGTAAGGCACTTTTCCAGGTTTTTAACATGCTTTACAGATTTTTTTAGCCTTGCAGGAACTCATGCGGATGATCCCGTTGATTTTGGTGCCCAGGTTTTGGATGAAGCTGACCGGTTGTTGGAGCAGGGCTGCGCTGACTTCACGGCGGACCTGGAGGTGATTCTGGAGGCTGTTCCCGCGCGCAGGCAGACGTTGCTGTTCAGCGCCACGCTGACCGATACGCTGAAGGAGCTGCAGGGCCTGGCCGCTAACAGACCGTTCTTCTGGGAGGCGGCATCCGAGTGAGTTGTTATCACTCTGCTGTGCATCAAACCCCTTTATCTTGTCTCCTGAATGTCTTTCATTCCCCTTGTGTCCCGTCTTCACTTGCCAAACCGGTGCTTCGCCTTCCTCTCCTGACAGGGTTCGGACGGTGGATGGACTGGACCAGCGCTACCTGCTCGTACCCGAAGCCGTGAAGGACGCGTACCTCGTCCATCTGATCCAGACCTTCCAGGACAAGCACGAAGACTGGTCCATTATTATTTTTACCAAAACCTGCAAGTGAGTGGCGTTGTTCCTCCCGATCACTCGTGATGTACGCGGGACTTTGCATTTCTAGCAGAGATTCAAATTCCCACTTTACTGGGTGTTAGGGGGGGACGGTATTTGTTTCCTTGGTCTGAATTTGGTGGAGAAGCACCTTCTCCTTCGAGCAGCCTCAGGGGGGAGCGGTGCGGGGTGGGTGTCCCATTCCCCGCCTCTGTCAGAGTGCTGCAGTAGTTAATTATGTTAATTGTAGCTTTAGGGCTTCTCGAGCAACCCCAGCTCTGTCCTGATCCCTCAGCTTTACCTTTCCCTGTTATATTCTGATTTTTATTTTTTTTTCCGTCAAGGGACTGCCAGGTCTTGAACATGATGCTTAGGAAATACAACTTCCCTTCCGTAGCCCTGCACTCCATGATGAAACAGGTGAGTGATGGGACAGATCTGGGAGACGGATGTTTGTCTGCGTCCTGCAGCTCCCCCGGATCACCACATCCCTCATCTGGACTTTTCTCTTTACAGCGGCAGCGATTTGCAGCTTTAGCAAAGTTCAAGTCCAGCATCTTTAAGATCCTCATTGCCACTGATGTTGCTGCCAGGTAAGGGAAGAGCGCTGCTGGAGGTCTCAAACCCGCTTTGGAAACACCAGAACCCCTGTGGAGACAGGCTGGGTTTAGCTTTAAATTCCCCCGTTGGGTTGGACGGGGCTGTTCCCTCCCATCGCAGAACATCTCTGAGCTGTGCTTTGGAGCCCGCGTGTGTGTTCGTGAGAATCTGGAGCTCTTGGAGAAAGCGGAGGATGGGAATTTAAACTGCACGAACTGAACCAGTGTTTCTCAGCCTCTGTTCTCTTTCCCTGCATTCCAGAGGTCTGGACATCCCCACGGTACAGGTCGTCATCAACCACAACACTCCCGGCCTGCCGAAAATCTACATTCACCGCGTTGGCCGGACAGCGCGTGCGGGTGAGCGGGGAAACCACGTGCTGTTTGCTGCCCCAGCACCGGGGCTGCTCAGTCTGCGCCAGATCTGCTCCGATCGCTGGCTCAGCGTCCTGACTGCAGTGAGGGCTCACCCTGACCCGCGTCTGAGCTGCACCAGGCGTTAGATGATTTTTCAGAGCAAACAAAGACCCCGCTGAGCACCCCGTCGCTGTACTACGCCAGGCTGACTCATGGGGACGGGTGGAATTTGGGGTTGGGCTTCATCCCCCGTCTGTGTTCTCGTCATTCAGGTCGGAAGGGAATGGCTCTTACCCTGGTGACGCAGTACGACATCCACCTCGTACACGCCATCGAGGAGGAGATCAGTAAGTAGAGCCCCGCTAATGCCGCTCAGATGCGATATCGCGTGTGTTCCTTTGTGCTTACGGTGCTTGCAGTGTGTGACAGCCATTCCCCCGGTAGCGGTGGAACGGGACTGGGTTTTTTACTAGTTGAGAATTTGCCCCAGGATTTTGTAACCGACCCCGGTGTGTAAACGTCTCGCCCCGCTGTAGAGCTGAAGCTGCAGGAGTTCTCCGTGGAGGAGCAGGCGGTGCTCACCATCCTCACGCAAGTGAACGTCACCAGGAGGGAGTGTGAGATCGTAAGTGTGCAAACGTGACCGGAGATCCCCTGACGGCTGCTGTCACCGGGGGATTCATTGCAGCCTAACGTGCGGCTCTGGATATGCAGCTGTGCTCTTGAGCATTTTTTGTGCATTGAGCACAATTTTTGTGCTTTTTTTTTTCTAGTGGCAGCACCTGGGTGTGTGTGTGGGGAGGGCTGGGTTACCTCCCCTGGGTTTGCTCTGTTATTGTGCATTTTTGCAGCATTTTTGTGCTGCTGAGGTGGGACTTTGGGGGAAGGTCTGCAGGCTGCCAGACGTGTGCGCGGTGCTGAGGCTCTGCTGACCCTTGAGCGCTGTCCCGCTTTGCCCCGTGTCGGCGCTTGGCTGCGGATTGCCCTGCTGTTGTTTTTGCTTCCCCAGGAACTGGAGGGAATGGATTTCGATGAGAAGAAAGAAATAAATAAGCGGAAACAAATGATCCTTGAAGGGAAGGTGAGTTGCTGTGATACTTTGATCAGTAGCTGGTGGAAAAGGAACAACAGTTCCTCCCTCGCTGCTGTGGTCTGTCCGCCCCACTCCCCTTCAGGGTGGCGAAGTTTTATCTTGAAGGGTGATGGATACTAACCCCAGCGCTGGAGCAGTGTCTGGCTTCTGCAGCCTGCCCCGTCAGCAGCGTGGGCATCGCGGCAAGGCGAGGGGGCTGGTCCTCAGGCATGTCCTGGTGTTTGCCGTTGCAGGATCCAGATCTGGAGGCCAAAAGGAAGGCAGAGCTAGCCAAGATCAGGAAGAAAAACAAGCAATGCCGTGAGAAGGTGCAGCAGACGCTGCAGAAGAGAAAGCAACTGCAGCTGAAGAGGAAACTGCAGAAGAAGATGGAGCGGCGGAACAAAGCGCCTGCTAAGGAAGAGAAATAATCCTTGGGGCTGACACGCTTGGCTCGCGCTGCCCTGACGCTGCTGCTTTGGGATTACTGGGATCTAACGTGGACACTTCTGACCTGAAATCGGTGTTGGAGAGTTCGGGGAAGGTGGGTGAGGGGAGAAGGGACACTGATAATCCGTCTCTGTTATTTTTCCTTCCTGCACGGTGCTGCTGGCCTGGGCTGCTCCTGGCGGCTGGATCAGGCTCCTGGAAGAATGTCTTCCCAGAGCACGTTTCCTTCCTCCAGCAAAGGAGAGCCAGACCTGAATTCCTGGTGATGTGAAGGGAAGGAAAAGATCCTCTCTCTCTTCCCCCTTCATTCAGTCGTCGCTCTTTCCCTTTCGAGGGCTGGCGCTTGCCACTCACGCTTGTTTGTATCAACAGGTTCTCCCCTGAGCCAGAGTCTAAAAATACCGTGAGAGGATGAGCTCAGCCCCCGTCTGCGCCACAGCCCGGAGTTTTCCAAGAGGAAAATTCCTGGGACACGTGGGGAGGTGGTGTTGTGTGGCGGGTCCTGGGGTCTTGTTGGGATCATTCTGCCTGTGCCTGCCAGCCTCGGCTCAGACTCCAGCCCTGGGCTGCTGTCCGTAGGGATAACGGAGTCACGGTGTGGAGAGCGGGCTGCTGGGGACTCTGTTTCCCAGACAATCAGCCACTTCAAAGACTGTTTCTGAAAGATTTCCTCGTTTCTTGTACCACCCGAGAGTAACCGTTATATTTGGGGCTGCTCTGGAGGCTTCTGCGCTTCCTTTGGTAGGTTTGCATCACGTATGTTTGGGACAGGAGCTGGGTGAGGATGGAGGGGGCTGAGCTCTCCTAAGAACCTCCGTGTTTCCCTGCGGAGACAGAATTTAACGTCCCAGAGCAGCTGGGGCCAGGGTTTGCCCAGCTCTGTGCTGACGTCAGGTTCGATCCTCGGTGCCTTCTTCAATGTTCGGAGCTTTCTCTGAAGATCTGTTATTTCTGTCCCCTGACTTACAAAAATACGGCCAGCGCCCAAATAAATATTTATTACAACCAGTGACTGGATGTTTGACCTCCAACACCGGGGGGAGTTGTGAGATCCTCGGGGCGCGTGGGGGCAAACAGCTTGGGCATAAAATCAGTTTTATTTCAAGAGACGAGCTGGGTAAGGATTGAGCTCTTTTGGGGTGTTATATCCCTTACTCCCCTCATGCAGCCCGAGCCCAGCTCCCTGCCTGGGATGTGTGGTCCCTGGGATGCCTTCGCCTGACTCCAGGGGGTCTGTGCGCAGGGGGGTCCTGCAAAGCCGGTGCTTCCCCTGGGGAAACTCCTCCAGCCACGCACAAAGAGCCTCCCGGTGCCTCCAGGCCAGGGGAACAGCTCGGGAGCTGTGGCTGCTCTGCTGCCTGGTACCATCTCAGACCTGTCCCTCCTCGCTTTGTCCTCCTGGGTGCCCTTCAGGCAGGGAAACGCCCTCGACAGCCGCTGGCAGCTGCGGCAGCAAAGGGGTTTGTATCAGACGGATGCTTTCTGAACACTAAACGCTTCCACAGCCTCGTGCGTGCGAATTTGTGGAGCAAACCTGGCAGCTGCGGGTTAAAGAGACATCCTCGGTGGAGGTGCCGATCGCAGACACCTCAACCTGCTGTCTGAAGCCTTGGCTTCAGCCTGGGGGGGGCTTTGCTGTTCGTCTCCTTCCACCTGTGACACGTGGGGTTTGATCAAGGCTCTTGTCTTGAAGCTTTATAGAAAATTCCCTTTCATGCCTCCCTTGTCTTTCTCCAGCAGCCTTCTCTGCGCGGGTGGGACATGTGCTCTTCTGCACGCTGCCGAGCTGCTCCTGCTCCAGATAAATCAGTTCTGGGAGCGGCTGAGTAGAAGAAGAGGTTGCTGTGCTGGCTGGGATGTAGAAGATGCCCTGAAGTCCCAGATTAGGAATTTATATCTCGCCCAGGGTGAAAGGACACTGGGTGACACTCCTGTCCCTGCTGTCAGTACTGGCCCCAAGCAGGACATCCCCTTCTGGGGTCCCCCAGGAACACGAGGGTTTCCTTCTCGTCACAGCCTGGTCACGTCCTGGCTGCGAACCCACCCTCCTCCTCTGCCCGCTGGTCCCCAAGCCGGCGCTGGCCCGTGTCCCTGTCCGTGCCGTGCAAGAACCGGCCGGAGCACCGCAGCCTTCGTACACCCATCGCCCCTCGTGCCCCTGCCACACGCCCGGCTCTGGGGGGATCCCTGGATGGGTTGCCATGGAAACGTCTCAGTTCAGCATCTCAGGTATCTGCCTCTGCTCCCACCCAGACTGTGCAGCTGCGAACAACAACGCTGGTGGGCGTGGGGACAGTCCTGCACCCTGTCAGCCTTCCTCATCTTCCTGTCTACCTGCACCAGCCTTCCTCATCCTCCTGTCTGCCTGCACCAGCCCTCCTCATCCTCCTGTCTACCTGCACCAGCCTTCCTCATCCTCCTGTCTGCCTGCACCAGCCTTCCTCATCCTCCTGTCTGCCTGCACCAGCCTTCCTCATCCTCCTGTCTGCCCGCACCAGCCTTCCTCATCCTCCTGTCTGCCTGCACCAGCCTTCCTCATCCTCCTGTGTGCCCGCACCAGCCTTCCTCATCCTCCTGTCTCCTCGGGGCGTGAAACCTTTCTGCTCTGGGGGGCTCTGCAGGCACGTGCTCCTCTGCCTCCCACCTTCAGGGTCAATTCTTTTTGGCCTTCCCGGAGCATTTTCCCTTCTTTCTGCCCCTCGGAGGGAGGAACAGACATCGGAGGTTTTCTGAAGCTTCCCGGCAGTTTTGCAGGGAGGAGGGACAGGCAATACGTGACAAATCCTCCCTGCTGGCAGCTCTGCTGAAGAAGGAAAGGTGTGAGTGGGGACAGGGTTGGGGACACGGTCCCTCCAGGACCTGGCACCCCTCTCACAGACGGATGCTGTACCAGGCAGGAAAGGCAGCAGCAATGAAATTGGGGTGATCTTTGGCCGGGGTTTTGGTTTCTCTCTGCCGAGGCAGCAGGGCTGCGTTGGAGCTGACGTTCCAGCTTCGCCGCTGCAGGCGCAGACGTTTCCAGCTCTGCCCTCACACGGGGTGCACACACCCCATCTCCGCGCACGTCTCACACTCCTGGAACCTCCATCTGGGCTCCTCACGCTGGCCGAAGCCTCACTGGTCCAGCCCGCCCTGTGTCAGCTGCTGCTTTACCTTTGGGATGCTCTTTGCAAACCCAAACTCAGCTGCTTGAAAGCCTTAAAAAGCTTCTTAACGAGCTTTTCTACCAGGAGTGGCCTCGTCCCCTCCAAGCCCTTCTCCCGGGGCAGCTGGTGCAGCCCTGGGGGGTTCTGCTGCCGGGTTTGTCGGTGGATGGCAGCTGGCACGCTCCGGACAGAGGGAAACCCAGCGCAGGGCCCTTGTTCGGGCAGCTGGGTATCAGAGATGCAGCTTGAGAAAGCAGGGAGGCAGCGGGGGGCCAGGGCTGCCTGTCCCCGAGCCTTGCCCGTCCCGCAGCCGAGCCCCAAATTTTCCCTTTGGTGGCAGGACTGATCCTGATCCCTGCCACGCTCCGTCCCAGGGCTCTCCTCCCAGTTTCCTTGTTGAACCTTCCCTGCTGCACCCTGAAGCCCTTCCCTGCTGGTTTTTGCTGGTTAAACTCCTTCTCCGCGGCACAGCCTCGTTCAGGGCTGGACCGCAGCCGCCTGGATGCATTTCTCCACCCTGGGTGTGACATGCCCGACACCAACGCCCCTAGTTCCTGCCAGCATCAGGACTCCAAAACAGGGCAGAGGGAAGGAATACCTGGATTTCTTCTGTGCTATGAAAATTTTCTGTTTAATTCAAACCCGTCTGTGACTCCCTGCAGCAGCTCTGTCTCCTGGGGACGCATCCCTGCATCACCCCCTTGGGGTTCCTGGCACCAGAGCGGTTGTTCAGGAGCAGAAGACTCTCCTCTGGCCTCACAAGGAGAAGCTGTGAGCGCAGCACCAGCCTGCTGCTGTGCCTCGTCCCCAGCGCTTCATCTCTGCTCAGTACTTCCCAGCGTCATTCCTCAGTTCCCGAGCCCAAGCGTCACAAGCTGTGATGCCATGGGGACAGAGATGATGCCATGGGGACAGAGGTGATGCCACGGGGACAGAGACGATGCCACGGGGACAGAGGCGATGCCACAGGGACAGAGGTGATGCCACAGGGACAGAGGTGATGCCATGGGGACAGAGGCAATGCCACGGGGACAGAAACGATGCCACGGGGACAGAGGTGATGTCACAGGGACAGAGGTGATGCCATGGGGACAGAGGTGATGCCACAGGGACAGAGATGATGCCACAGGGACAGAGGTGATGCCACGGGGACAGAGGCGATGCCATGGGGACAGAGGTGATGCCATGGGGACAGAGACGATGCCACGGGGACAGAGGCGATGCCATGGGGACAGAGGTGATGCCACAGGGACAGAGATGATGCCACAGGGACAGAGATGATGCCACGGGGACAGAGGCGATGCCATGGGGACAGAGGTGATGCCACGGGGACAGAGACGATGCCATGGGGACAGAGGTGATGCCATGAGGACAGATGTGATGCCATGAGGACAGAGGCAATGCCATGGGGACAGAGGTGATGCCATGGGGACAGAGGCGATGCCACGGGGACAGAGGTGATGCCACGGGGACAGAGGCGATGCCACAGGGACAGAGGCGATGCCATGGGGACAGAGACAATGCCATAGGGACAGAGGCGATGCCCTCCTCCTGCCCCTTTCCACCTGGCAGCTTCCTACCACCCTGGCACCCGAGGGGATGGAATTTGGTGCCTTCGATTCTCACTTTGCAGGCTGGTGATTACCTGTTGCTGGCGCTGCCACATCTCCTGTGTCGGGAGCGTTGCTCTCACCCCAAGCGCCTCATTTCCAGCATTTCCAGCTGCTGCTTTTTTGGCGGGGTGGAGGGAAGCTGGCGGAGGAGGCAGGACCTGGTGCAGAGATGATTAGTGCTGCAGCTCATGTTCTCTCCCCTGGGAGCACAAACTGCCTTTACACACCACCATCTAATAACGATAATAATTAGAAATTACTTTGGGAAAGGGGACTGGGAACCTCGGTGGATTTTTGGGGCTTTATTATGTGTTCATGGACATTTTCCAAAACACACATTTAATTGCCTTCTCCGGTGCACACGGGAATTGTCTTCCAGCGCGTGCGCGGGGGGGTGTTACGCTCGGGGGATGCTCGCCTGCGCTGCCAAGTGTAAACAGCCCATTTCTGCACTAAAAATAACCCACCCTCCGCCTGACAGAGCAGCTGATCTCTGCAGCCCAGATGCAGGAGCTCGAAAGGGTTAGGTCGCCTATTTTTCATTAATGCTGCTATTTAATTACAAATCCCCCCAAGTCTCATCCTTTGGAGATTTTAAGCAAAGTGCCTTGCTGCTTTCTGTCCATCAAGAACTTATGTTCTCACTAAGATACAGATATCAAAGGCAAGCTGTTAAGTAACCTTGATGTGAGGATGCCTAACAACACACATCACCGGGGGCTCTGCAGCGGCTTTTTGGAAAGAGGAAGATTTTACCTCTGGTTTAAAATCACTCAACGGACTCAGGGAATTAACCCGTCTGGGCTGCGCGAAGCTTTTCTTCTCCTGGCTCTCCAGGCGCCTTGCAGATGGGAGTAATTTAAATCCAACAGTCCTTCAGGGAGGGTAATTATCTACTTTGTGGAGGAGGAGGAATCAGAGCCCGGAGAGGCGAGGGAGCCGGCGGCAGAGCTGGTGGGGGTCTGACACTGACAGCCGGGGCTGCTCCAGGGCCGGCCGCGATCCGCATTCCTGCTCAGCCCGAACTGGCACCTGCCAGGCGGAGCCGGCATTAGACACGTCCCGTTTCTGAGGCTTATTGGCACCTCCTGTAACAGCAAAGCTTCGTTTCCTCTTGCTGAGCTGGTCAGAGGGACCTCGTCACGGGGTGGATCCAGAGCAGAGCATCACACCTCGGCGCTGTTTGTGCAAGGAGGGGAAGGTTGCAAGGTTTTGTATTTGTTCATCCTGATCTCATACACGAACCATCTTCCCTATGTTCTCTTTATTAATATGTTCTGTCTAGGTCTTCTATGAATAATTAAGATCCTCATTTGCCAAAAGAATGAGATCCCTCCAGGTACCTGCAATCAGCAGCGTTTCTCCTCCAGCAAGGAAGCCACTGTCCCTTAGGTACGGAACCAAACACAAAACCGCAGCCTTGCCCGTTAGTGCTTTTGTAACACAAGATTTTCTCCTTTTGAAGCAGAAGCACAGAGAGGGAAGGGGCGAGGGCTGGAAAGCGCACGGTGGGGATGTGTCGGAGCGCTGCTGTTTGCAAACACGGCTGCAGTCCTTTCCAAACGCTCGCGGGAGCGGGGCGGGGGGAACCGGCGCTTTGCTGCCGTGCCCTCCTGTAGGGCTGTCTCAGTGCCAGCCCCGGATTTAGGGCATTTGTGGGAATGGCTGGTGCTGGATGGGTTTGCAGCAGCCTAGAAGAGGCGAAGGCTGCAGCTCACAGTGCCTCCCTGCGCCATCCATCACGCGGCCCCGCAACGCCTCAATGAAAGGCTTTTAACAAATGCTGAGCACAGGACAGAGCTCATCAGAAAGCCACTTTTCAGATTGTTCTGGCAAGGAAAAGAATGGCAGCTAGCACCCGTAGGGAAGGCGGTAAAGGGAACCAGCCTCTGTTCCTGGTTCCCGACAATGGGACTGGGGCACAGCACCGCACACACAGCACCGCTGGCCTCGGGGTACGCGATGCCTCCCGGGGTTACAGCTCCTTGGGGTATCAGCTGCTGGGCGGCTGAGTCCTGGGAGGAGGCGCAGTTTCAGGATCCCTGTACGACCAGTGCATGCCACCCCCTTGGCGTGGGTACCCAGACCCCCCATCCGAGCTCAGCTCAACGCCGATTTCACACTCCCCGGGTGCAGTCACACCTGGACTTTGGCTTCACGCGGGATACGAGGATAAGCAGCAGCCCAGAACCTGCTTTTCACAGCACTGGGGGTTTTTTGTGGCTTTTTTTTTTTTTTTTAAACAGTCCCTGGCTGACTCTTAGCCTGACAAGAAGAGGTTGAACACTCTGAAACAAGGAGAACTTCCTGCAGGATGGAAGAGCAGATTCCTCATATTTGTGACTTGTCGCAGGACTTGCAGACCTTCCTGACCTCAGTGGGTCAATCCTTTCTGCTGCAAGTCTGGTGCAGCTCCCCAGGGCTGCCAGGTTGTGCTTCGAGGATATAAAACATTAGGGAGGAGAAGAGCCTTCGACAGCGCCAGAGCTGGGTCTCACGCGACGCTGCTGCCTGTCCGGGTCCGAGCAGGTCCTGGGGAGGGTGGCAGGCGGCACAGGGCTCCAGGAAGCTGCCGGAGCTCGGCCGAGCGTCTGCCGCTCCCAGGGAGTCCTGCCGGGATGTGCAGCAGCTTGACTCGGGTCCTCCCTCGCGGTTGTTGGGAAAGGTCTGAGCTTGGCGTCCCTCGGGAGGGATGATTCACCAGGCGGGGCACACACCCGGCTGGTCAGCTCCCATCAACGAGCAGCACACGGGGCTGTGAAATGGTCCCTGCCCGAATTTAGGGATCCGTACCCTGCTCCACCGGGCGGGTCGCAGCCACAGAAGAGGTGTGAGAGTGTTGTAGTTCGAACAGAAGAAATTTTTGCTCTACTTTCCTCCTCCCATACTCCCAATCCCCCCCGCCTCCCTCCATATGACAGTGACGGGGACGCAAACCAAACACACCTTTCTGGAGCTGATCTCTATTTCAAAAGAAGTTTGCTCCTGTAGGAATAAAATACGAACACTGGCATGGGGTGGTAAACAAGTCCCTAGAAATTTTTGCCACCCAGTTACCTCCTTCCCTTCTTAAATACCCTGAAACAAATATTACTACAGTAGCTCCAGCCCCGTACAGTTGTGAGAACGCTTCATGCAAAAAAAAAAAAAAAAAAAAAAAAGAAACCAAGAGCAACTGCGATTTGCTCCATTTAATTTCAATGAAGTGCAGCCCTCAGAGGCCAGGAGAGGTGCCAGTCGAGCAGCGTGTCGGCCATCCCCTTGGGGACGTCGCATTTCTCCAATGTCCCTTTCCCAACCAAGCCTCTACTCTTCTCAGCTTAAAGTTTTAACAAGTCATCAAACCCCACCTTGTTAAACTAATAAGAACTTTTAAACCTGCAGTTCTTTTTCCTCTGGAGGATGTGAGTGAACAGTGGAAAGGACACACGGGCACCCTGCTCTGCAGTGGGGACATCGCTGCCTCTGGAAGCTCCCGACAGTGACCAGTGTCACTGGACCCTGTTAGAAAGACACGATGGAGTCAGGACTGGGGAAGAGGAAAAGGAGCAACTGTTGTCCTCAGTGTGCCAGAACATCTCCTCCCTCCCTAGGTGGGGAAACAGCTTATTTGCAAAAGGCAAGTGGTTTCCTAAAAAACTACTGAAAAAACGCGAAGGCTGCTCAGCCCCTTCCCCTAGAAAACTGTAAAAACGTTGGAGACACAGTGTGGCATCGGGGGGCTGGGAAGGCAGCACGGGGACAGCTGCGGTCTCTGGACCACGCCACGGCCATGGCAGGGTCCAGAGAGGTCTGGCTGCGGTTCGGGATGCTCCCTGGAGAGGATGGCGGAGCTCAGGTCCTCTCTGCCCTCTGTCTGGGTGTCCCGTGGGCAGTGAGGGGCTGTGCTGGTCTCCGTGCTGTCCAGGCAGCTGCTGGTATGTTGGTGAATCCTGCCCGAACAGCCCTCCAGGCTGTTCTGTGACCGTAATCGCTGTCGGTGACCAGTCCCAGCCTGGGCTCCCCTCCTCTGGAGGCATCTCTCTTGAGTGTGCTGCTGCTCAGTTGCTCTCCACCAGCTTGGCTAGTCCCTGACGGATCTCACTGAGCTCAAATATCTTCACATCCATTATCTCTGCCACCTTGGTGACCTCGTTCTGGATCTTCTCCCTCTCAGCCAGGGTATCTGCCAGCGTCTGCTCGGCAAGGTGAAGGCGTCGCTCCAGCTCGGCGTTGCGTGCCTCCAGCTCCTGCCGAGGACACCAGCGCAGTAAAAAGGCTGCCCCAGCGCTGACACATGCTGCTCGCAGATCACCACCCTTATCTCCACCACACAGCCCTGCTCACAGCCCAGCCCAGGCTGCCCACACCCGGCCAGCCCAGATCTCCATCAGTCCCTTTTGAGGGACCTCCCCATCGCGAGCCACAGCACCCCGGCACGCACACGCACGTGAGCACGTGTTCCCCAAACCCCACAGTTTGCAAAGGTGCTATAAAGGCACATCTCCCCTATCATCTCCTGGTCTGACGGCATTTGATGTTTGGAGATATTTTTCTGCCATGAAAGCCAGTGCCTGCAGGGGCGAGCCCCCTGTTCAGCAGCTCGGAGGTAAACACAGGCAGGCAGTGCCCCCAGAGACTGCGCGACAGATCCTGCTTCCATCTGCATCCCTGCCCCGAGGTGCAGAGCAGCTTGCATCCCTCCTGCCAGCCTCAGAGCTCCTCCCCAGCCACCCCGACCATCCAGCAAGAGAAGCAGGACTTCAGAGAGACGGAGGGACACAGGACGTCACCTGTCCTGCTCCGGTCCTACGTCAGGGGCTATACTAGCGCTAGGGGAGATGCACGTGAAGGCTGGGTCTGCTATTTGCCTGCTGATTGTGGCCTGTGTCATATCTGAGGGATACAGGGAGGGGGGAGGAAGGCAGAGATAAAGGCAAGGACCTGCTTCCATCATCCAGAGACAGGCGTGACAGCTCTGCGGCATTCCCTCTCTGGCTCAGAGGAGAAACGGGGACGGATCCCTCAGCTCTGAGTGCAGGGGTGTCCCAGATCTGCCATCCTCACCTGCAGCTTCTGCAGCGTCTCCTCGCGCTCGCCCTCTGCTTCCCATCGGCTGCACTTCTGGCTCTTTAGCATCTGGATCTCCTGGAACACAGGGAGGAAGAACATCACGTCAGACCACCCCTGTCCCAGTGGGGCCAGCTCCCACCACCTACTGGGGCAGATCCCAGGCTCTTGGGGCCAGGGTCCCTGCTCGGCTGGGGGGTGAAAGCCTCAGCACACCTCAGCCTTGCCCCAGAATTTTTCCTCTAGCCAGAGTAGCTCCAGTGAGGGGAGAGAGAGATCTCTTCTCACTAAAGGATCAGGAACCCCAAAACACCTCCTGTCCCCAATCCCTTTGTGGCTCCAACCTCACGGCTCTGTCCCCCCACCCTGCTGAAGCACAGCCACCAGAGAGCCTGGAGATGTGCAAATCAGAGAGACTCTCTCCACATCTCCCCTTTTCACAGCCTCTGTAATTAAAACTCTGCTTTAAATCATTCATTTAAATGCAGCGAAAGCGAGAAGCAATTACCACACGAGAGGCTACGTGCAGGCGGCGGAGCGGGGAAGGGGCAACACACAGCCCTGACCCTCCCCTCAGGGCTGTTTGCCTGGGAAACTCCCAGCGCTCGACTCACTCAGCTTTGCTTTTCTGGGGAGGGAGACCACCGAGGGGGCTGCACGGGCTTGCACGAGGTGCCCTCTGCTCACATCCAAGCCGTAATGGGGACTGACAGCCCACCCGGCTCCAGGCTGTGTTTTATGGGGTATTACCTCGTCTTTAGCCTTGATCAGGAGCTCCAGCTCCTCCAGGGTCTGGCTCAGCTCTTCCTTGTTGTTCTCGCTGGAGGAATCGTGAGCCCCCTGCGACTCCAGCTCTGCTACCTGCACGGAAGCAAGCACAGGGGAGGGGAGCTCAGGGATACAGGGATGTGCTGACACCGTGTCACCCTCAGCCGTTCCCTGTCACGTTCTGGCTTCCTTGCAAACCCAACTGGGCTTACAGCAGGGCTGTCAGGAAAAAAATACTCTCCTTCTGCTCTGCCCAGATCACACACAGAAACACATGGTGGCAAACTCGGTCTAGGGACTCTGTCTCTGCTTTCTCCTGCAGTCGGGTGGACGTTGAGCACACGAGCCTGCACCCCGAAGTGACGGCTCGATCCAGCTCCATTTCCATCCCTGGGCAGAGACTGCTGAGGGCAAGGGAGTTACTGCAGCTCAACCACAGCAGAGCTGGGAGGAAGGGTTTGCCCAAGTGTGCTTCCCACTCCTGAAACATTCAGCCCAGTGGCTTGGATTATTCATGAAGAGGATTCATTTTTAAAAGCTCATCAGAAGGTCTGCAGCAGCTACTGCCCAAGCTCTCACAGGGCTTGCACTGAACTGTGCAAAGGCAGCTGCAGGGATGAGAACCTCACAGACATGGCTCAGACCCCGGTGGGACGTTTTCTGCACGAGCAGAGGCAGCAGGGCAGCACTGGTTGGTCTCAGCCCCTGCAGGGTCAGTGAGAACAGCGGTGGTGAGCTGTCAGGCTCCTGGGGTCACGGCCGGGATCAACCAGCTCTGCTCACAAAACGCGCAGGTTTGGGGACAATAATTTAGATGTTTAATTGAGTTACAGTTTCTTCTGGGATTCTGCAAAGCCCCCAAGTGGTTGCCCTTCACCCAAGGCTCATGAGATCCTCACTCCTGGCTCCCGGCTGTGCAAACAGCTGAGCAGGCACAGAGCAACGGCAGCGGGACCCAGCCACCCCGAAACCACACACAGACACACGCACAGCCGTGGTCTCTGCTGTACCCAGGGCAGGCTCCTGCTGCAGAGGAGGAGATTTGCTCCAAGCAGCTCTTTTACTGCCTGAGAACCAGCAAAGGGCACGGTGAGTCCTGGGGGACGGCTGCTGGCTGCCCAGACTGGGCAGGCAACAGCCAGCAAGCGGCACCAGCTGCTAATTGCTCTAAATCCCTACTGGCTTTTGAATGAGCTATCTCAAAGGGAAACGGCTTCGTGCCTTCTCCAGGGCTCCAGAGTCCTTTCCCACCCAAACCCCAGCTGTCCTAAAAGCCTTTCCCAAGTACTCTGCAGTCCTTCCCTCCCAGCAAACCCCACCGTGTGACTGTCACTCCTCTGCCCGGACGCCCCTCAGTCCATCTGCGACCTCTCTGACATTACGTAGGTCAAAAGATCCCATTATTCCAACCGAACAAGGGCTTGTTTGTACTCTGCCACCCGGGTTTCCCGATGTTGCAGCTTGGATTCAAGCTAATTATAGCAGAAAGAGCAATCTTCATCCTTCCTGCCAGCAGCCAGAAGATTGTCCCCCTCAAGGGGGGCCACGGGTCTCACTCAGTGCTGCTGGCAGATGGGAACTGCCCCCAGAAAACCTGACGGGAAGCTGGAAGTCTTTGTGCTCTGCTTTCTTCCCTTTATCTACGGGGATCCAGCACACCCCCAACTCCCTCTGCAGAAAACAGGAGCTCTTGCGAGAGCTCCCCAGTTACACGGCCTTATTCCTTGACATGTTTTCCCTGACACACTCCTGCAGCATCCTGGATTTCCATCCCACCTCCTGCTGACACCCACGGAAACCGCTGGGAGGACGGGGTCAAGGGCACCATCTGGCTCTGGGAGGGGGCTTCCTCTGACCCGCTCTGCAAGGGTCCCCCTGCGCTCACCCGCTGCCGCAGCGTTTCCGTCTCCTCCTGGTAAGCGGCCAGCTGCTTCTTCCACTGGTCCACGTTGGCGTTGGCCTCGTGGAGAGCAGCCACGAGCTTATTGTTGTTGTCCTGGAGGCTGAAGAATTCGGCTTCCCACTGGACCTCGCTCACCGATCTGTGCGAGAGAGCGGGGGAAGCGTGCAGGAGAGCGTAAGAGAGTCTCAGCACGAAGGTTTCTTCCCCCAGTGCTAACACGCGCTGAAACCATGCTCTGGGAAGTGCTGGGCAGTTTTCTATTTGGCTTTTCTATCACTTCCCAAATGTAAATGCTTCTCCCAGCCCTGAATCTGCATCTCTTTATTCCCGGATAATATTTGACTTTGAGGCCATGTGTGCTTGCTTGAAGCTGCACAAACCACGCTGTGAGATTAACGAGAGGGGGTGGGTGGGGAACAGACAGCTACTACAAAGGAGCTTCGCACTGTGGGACTGTGAACCCATTTTTTACATTTTTGTTGGATCTGAGTTTGCTTCGAATAAAACCCTACCACCCCAGACTCAGGAGAAGGTACCAAAGGACACCTGCTTTTGATTTAAAAAAATACTCTAAGTGTTCAGCTGGGAGCTCAGCAGGAGCCACAGGGTATAATCCAGCCCAGAGCCTTTTGAACAGACAAAGAGCGGAAGCAGCAGGGACGTTGCTGGAATCATCAGGGGAATTAACACAAACGCAGCCCTGGGCCAGCTGGAAAAGTGTGAACATCTTCTGGTATCACAAACTACTGATCTGTAGATAACTGGCATCAACTCATCCCCGCTGCGGGCACAAAGCATTCTCCTTCCTACGCCGCCTGAACAGCAGATTTCACCTCCAAGCTGGAATGATTTTCTACTGGGGAACAGGGAAATTGGTGCGGTGGAGGGTCTGAGCAGCAGCAGACGTGGGGCACTACTCAGCTGCATGAAGAAGGAGCATCGGGTCAAAAGGATTTGGAATGAGGCCACTCGGTCATTCAGGGTCTCTGCGAGCACTGGGATGACAGGGACACACACCAGATCCTGCCAGAACAGAGAGCTTGGGAGTCAGAAGCAGAGAGAACTTGTGGCAGCCTCACCCTTCTGAAAGCATCTTCTTCAGCCGCTCCTTCTCTGTTGTTATCTCGACATCGGCGCTCTGGCTCCGGAACAGCTTGTCTTCTCCTGGCCCGTTGGAACTGATGATGGGGCTGGGCAGCACCTGGGGGATGAGGAAGAGGGGGATTATCCCACGGCAGCAAAGAGAGGCCACGCATTCGCAGCGCTCAGTCCCCGCACCCTCGCGAGGAACGCTGGCGTTCAGTCCGAACTCTTCGGCAGCGCTGTGCTGGTCTGTGTGACAAGGGGTGGCACCCATCCTCAGGGACGGCACAGCACCAGCCACGGCACAGCGATGGCTTCGGAAGGTATGCGGAGGGGTGGGTTAGGGCTCAGCTCTTCCAGCAGCTGCCCTGCTGCCACCTCCTCCCTTTCCCTGTCCCTGTCCCATGCCGGGGCAGCGATCCCAGTGCACAGACACCCCGCGCAGGATCCCAGCACACCGAGCAGGTGGGCTCACGGCTTGCACACACCAGCTATTCCTCACTCCCGACCTGAGGTACCGAATTCTCTGGCCCCCAGCTTCTCCTTGAGAAATGCCAGCGATGTCACAGCCTGTAACCGGAGTCCCACGGCTGTGCACAACACTCCGAGCGGCTCAGCAGCTGTTTCAGGGGTTGGCTGAATTCTTAATAGGATTTTCTCGGTGGTTCTCAGAGCAGGGCAAAGACTTAATAAACTCTGAGTGCAGACCTGCCAGGCCACCTGGGTTCAGCCGCCACGCCAGCTCCTGTACCCTGAATGAAGACCCTGGGTGCCACTGGGACAGGGTGAAGGGAGGGACACTCTGCTGTCGCTCCAAGGACTGTGGCACCCACTTTCCAAAGGTGTGGGAGAAGAAACTCACAGCTCCCGCACCAACGTGCACCCTCCCAGGTGCATCAGAGCTAGCAGAGACCAGCAATTCGTCCTCCCAGGCTGCAGGGAGCTGACAGTGGAGCAGAGATGAGCACGCAGAAGCCAAAGCAGATCTCACATCCTCCAGCCCCTCCAGAAGACCCCACCCGCCCGGTCTCCGCTCACGGCAGAGCAGAAGGTTGGCACGGACAGGGTGAACTGAGCTATAAAAAGACTCTCCGAGCAGAGTCTCTGGGATCCCGAGCTGGGGGCTGTGGACCAGGTGGCTGGTGAGCCTGCTGGAGCTGAGAGCAGCCCTCAAACGCCCGCGATAAGGACAGCCACCTGCCTCCAGCGTCGGGTGACATCTATAAATAGAGCCAGGCAGGGCCACGAGATGTCCTGAACACCGCACGAAGCCTTCCACAGAGTGACCGCGAAGGGAGACGGGGAGAACACAGCCCTCCCCAGCAAGGTGGGGAAACTGAGGCAGGGATGGGCAGGCGCGTCCTGTCCTGGTGTGCTGAGCCTCTGCGAGTCCAACCGGAACTGGTAACAGCTGAAGATGCTCCAGATTTTGTTGCTCACATCATCCCCAGTAACACTCTGTGATGGGGACTGGCCTGAAAGGTACCAGAGGACAGCAGAGAGCTGCTCCCATGGAATTTCCCCAGCTCGGAAAAGCCAAAGTAAACTAGTGCAGATACAGAAAACGAGGGAGCCCTGATTTAATTTCAGGAGACAGATCTGCTCTCTGCTCACTTGCAAACAGAAACACAATCAATTATTCAAGGATGAAACTCATGTCTGAAGCTCTAAGGTTGAGACTGAATCAGCAGAGGGATGGCAGAGGGGATGACGGGCTGTGCGGAGGGCAGGACATGCCATGGCCGCATGGCAGGGGACACCGCGGGTGTCACTGTGTCAGCGCACCGCTGCCGGCAGGGCTCACACCGTGGCAGTTTCAGTGCTGCTGAGTCAGGTAAGAATGAACGGAGCCTGATCTGTGATTAACCTTCACCTTCTGCCCTCCTCATCCCTTCTGCAAGGTGTCACCGCAGCACAGGGGACACGAACATGTCCTGTTGTGGCACCTAACGAGCCTGGTGTAAAAAGGATTAAAGGGAGTATCTACTCCCAGCCTCTATCTCCTGGCCAGGGGACTCTCGTGGCTGCATCTGGCCACAAATCTGTCTTGGGCAATTATTACTGACTAGAGTCTTACCTAAAACTTTGGTTCCGCTATGCATGCTCTACTCTACTCCCTTCTTCATTTCCCACCCGTTAGGATGGGGTTTAGAACTAGCAGGATCCAGAAGCCAGGCAGATTTTCCCCATTTTTGCCCCACATGGCATTTCCAGTCCCTGCGAGCCACAGCCTCCACCTCCCCCTCTTCTCCCTGCAGGCCAGGGTACTGTTCACACTCCCTCCTCCTCCTCTGCTGCCATTCCATCTGTACTCAGCATCCTCCATCCTACAGCTCCTTCCTACTGCCAGGAGCTCTGGGAAACGCAGAGTCACCTCTGGAGTGAACTATTTGGGAGGACAACTTCCCCATCAGCACCCAACTGCTTCACCCCACAGCTCCTCCTCTCCCCTGCATCCCACTGCTGCTGGAGCTGGTTCAGCTCCACAAGGAGAACAGCAACAACTGCCAGGGCGATGCACGTGAGAATGATCCGTGATGGGCTGAAGCTTTCTGGCTTGGTCTCCTGGGGGACAGAAAATTGAGTGTCTGGCTGTTGTGTGTGCAGTTCTACCTCAGGGGAGAGCTCCCAAGGGGAAGAGTGATTCCTACTCTCACGGCACAGCTTCTCTTCCGCAGTGGAAATATGATGGAAACAGAAGAAGTCTGGCCAGGACTCCTCAGTCCCCAGAAATCTGCTTGTCTTTCCGTGAACCCCCATGGACAGCACAATCACCTGCTGCCCAGAAAAATGGTTAGAAAAAAAGGTTTTCTTCCTTCCCACGATCTCCAACCAGGTGACATGCGCTCCCGCGTGCTGCTTGCCCGTTATTGTCACACTGAGCCCACCCAGCAGCTCAAAAAAAAAGAAGAAACAAACCAAAAACCATAAAACCAAAAAATCCCAACCACCACATCTAAAACAACAATTCCCTTAGCATGGCTTCATAAGGCATCAAATGGTTTTGATTGTTTAACTGGCAAAGACGGAGGAGTGTGAAGCTTCCCAGGAGCTCCACCCCAGCACTAATTAGTTAATTATTTCATGTGTTTCAATAGAGTGACCTCAGGGCCACAGGTGTCACCAGAATGTGAAGCTCCAACCCCAGTGTCTGGCAGGAAAGCTCCCAGAGAGAAAGGGATGAACAAGAAGCTCCTAGAGGAGATCAGCTGCCGTCCTCTGCAGGGAGCTTCACTCCTGCCTCTTTCCAAGCGTTACCTGGTGAGACGTGATGTTCAGGGCAGGATTGGTCAGCTCCGTTTTATCCTGGGACTTCTCCCTCGCCAAGCGCGCTGCTTCTTTCACTTCCTGGAACTTCTCTGCAAACTAAAGGGGAGCGGAAAAGTCACTCCGGTGCAACGCCAAAATGCAGAACGAACTAGAACTGATGCCTGGGTTACTCCTCCTTTGCAACATCATTCGACGTGCTTTTAATAGAATCCAGGGAACAGCCCTTTCCTGCCCCTGCCCGTGATTCTGCCTCTCTGGGGTTAGCTAAACAGCAACGGCAGAAACGGAGCCCAAAGTGCTAATTCAATCTGTGATGCTCAAAACACTGCAAATATTACTTTACAGCTCTTCCTAGCAGCTTTGCATCTTGCGTGAGATTTTAGCACAGTGGGAACAGCATCACATGAGGTTCCTAAAGCCTTCTCTCCCGAGGGTGATCCCCCCCTGCAGGGTCCCGGGGACATGCCCCCAGGTAGCACCAGGTCTGTGCCAGCCCCTGCAGCATTACCTGGGAGAGATGCTGCTCCGAAGCGAAGCCCAGCCCGTACACTGTGTTGGCTCGGCTGTCCGCCCATTGTCCAAATTTCTGGGACGTCTTTGTGAAGGTCATGTTGGGGGTGATAGTGCTGTTGATGATTGCCTGCGGAGAGAGGCAACAAGGAGAGTCAGAGGAAACTCCAGCCTGCTGCGCTGGGGCGGTGGTGTGGGACTGAGCACCACAGTCCCTGTGTACTCGAGGAACTAGGGGTAGAAAGCTCTGGGTTTTAATGTAAAAGGCAACAGCTCAGGCTTTTGGTCACCAAAAATCTGGCCTGGCTACGTGACATGAACAGGTCTCAATCATCTCCTCTACTGAAAAACAGAAAAGAAAAAAAAAAGCCTCAGTATCATCAGCTTCCTCCACTGCTGGAAAAGAAGATAAGAGACTATGTGTGTCCGGGGACTTGACAACTTTCTGATGTTCTCCATTTTCATGGAAAGTAAGAGGAAAAAAAAAAAAAAAGGCTTAATCAGCAGTCAGGACTAGCTATTACGAAACACTCTTTGCTGGTTAGGGCGGCAACAAAACAAATCGCCTGGGAAGGCGGCCGAATCTCTGCCATTGGAGGTCCTCAAGGACAAGCCAGGAAAACGCCCATCGAGAAGAGTTCAGGGGGAGTTAATGGCATTTGGTGGAAGTGACTGAACAGACGGCTTCTGAGACTCCCTCAACCTCTGTCTGGCATCCCGTTGTATCTTCAGGGGTTGGTTTTAGCACAGGACAGAGGCTCTCAGAAAAATCTTGTGTTTTATATGCATGGGGGTGAGAAGAGACACTAAATACACTTGAGCGTGGAGGCAGCGTTTTACCTTCCACTCCCGCAGTGACGATGCCAGAGTGCCCATGCTGAGAACTGACCAACTTGACACCAAAACCATCAACACCAGAACAGCCTTTGGCTGGAGAAAAACCTGCTGTCAAGCTGCGCGATGCTGGCAGCAAATGCCCCCTACCTTGGTGCCCCCCACGCTGATGATCCGGTACACGTTGCGCGTAGCATCGTAGAAATAAGAGACAGTCAACGCGTGCTTGCTGGCCGGGATCCAGTTCCGCTTGGTGGCAGGGTCGATCTGGAAAACGTGGGCCCTGGTGCTGAAGATGGGCTGCTCCCTGCAAGAGAAAAGAACAGGGCTGTCAGGGGAAGCTGAGCAACGCGGGAAGCGCACCGACTTCCTGGCATCGTGTTGCGTTATACCGCCAGCAGCACTTCTGCTATTCCCCCTCTCTCCGGGGATCCGAGACACTGGGTGCTACGCAACGCAAGGAACAGCTACCAAAACCTACAGGTGGAGGTTTCTACCTTCCTCTAGAGCTTCTCTGTCCTCCTCTGCAGTCTCCAGACACGTCCAAAGCCCACAGCCCCGTCGTTCCAGCAATAACAGACTACACCCCCCAGTTAGTACATGTCCTACACACCTTCACCCAAGGATGGGCGTGCGACTCGCAAGCAGAAGCACCAACAGGACATCACAGCCTCATGTTTCGGGCATGCTGATGGTCCTTCACAACACAGCCGGTGTGGCAGAGTTACACTAATGATCAGGGGTTATATTATGTTCAGCTTGACCTGAAGCACCTCAGGACTTCACCAGGTATACGAACGACTTCTCTGGCTGCTGTATGATTTGTATTTCTTAGGATGTCTGGGAGCTGGAGCTCCAGGGAAATGGATGGATGGATGGATGGATGGAAGATGTATTTGGGATGTGAGCACAAAAAGCTCCTTCCCCTCAGCACAGCTCTTCCTCCCGTGAGTCGTGCTTGGGAAGCGCATCCTGCAGCGAGGTCACATCGCAGGATGACAAGCGAGTCTCTTAACAATGACTCAAAGGAAACACTCCACCACACAATGTGCAGCTGCTGCAAGAAAGCACTGAACCAAGCGCTGCCCAGAGTTTGTAACCAGCAATGTCTGACTGCCATGAGGAGCTGAATCTCAGGCATCAGGATGAAACCGGAGTGCTTCGGGAGGCAGGAAGGACCATTTCCGTGACACAGTCCAGGTGCATCAGGGCTTGGGGCATTCATTTGACTTGGGTTAAAAGCCAAGGCACCAACCGCTGCCACACTCCCTACCCAAACCTAGTGAAACGTGATGTGATTGGAAACATCCCACACCCCCCACAGCTGCAAACGAGGCACAGCCACAATCCCGTACGGGCAAGCTCCCAAAATCCCGGTATTTATATTTCCTCCCCATCCCAAGTCCTCACAGCTGCAACGAACAGACCTTCGAACAGACCTTCCCATCAATGCAAAGACAATGTACCTGGTGCTTTCTGAAAACACCACCAGAACTTAGGAAGGAAATAAAATGTTCCCTTCTGCCTCCCGGTTTCAATCCTCGTTCCCAGGTTACAGCCCTGTAAGAGGGTCCAGGCCAGCCCCCTCTCCGCATCCTCTCTGCCTGGTTTTATTCAGACACAGCCTGCTTCTGGAATGAGACACACATGTTCCAGGCTCCACTAACAGAGACTGAATTTTACACGGGTCACGGCTCATCCTTTGAGACGCAGCATCCTCAGAGCAGGGGAAAAACGAACGTTTCTGCACCTGAACCCCCACGTGCTGGGCTAACGCCAGAAAGAACAGAGGAAGGACGTTACCTAGTTGTTGACATTTGTTAGTAAGGGTAAGACAGACTAGAGGCCAGTGGAGTTAGCACCCGTCTCTCCTCCAACAGCTTCCTTCTCCGCTCTCCTAGCTGGACCGAGGCTCCTTTTGGGTTTTGCCTCCACAGAGATTCATTTCCTAGCGATGGAAAAGCCAGCTGTTATCACACCGAGCACAGACAGAGCGTCCAACCAGGCAGCCTTGAGGGGCTTCGTTTGTCCCAAACTCACAAAGCTTCTAATTCGTAATGATTTCCCATCCCTGAACAAGTGTTTTCCCCTGTCACGGGAGGTAATTGGGTGAGCTGTGTGACTGCAGTAAATCCCTTTGGCAGCAGGCGCCGGCTGTTGGGAGAGGGCCACGGAGGAGCCTGGGAGGCTCTCGTGTTTCCAGCCACACACACGTGATGCTGGCTGCGTGATGGAAAACCCTCCTCCGAGATCGCCCCTCACACGCACGGCAGCTATTCCTGGGCTCGCTGTTCACCAGCCAGCTCTGCGCCCAGCGCCAATGGAAACCATCCTGCTGACTGCAGCAGGCTGCAGATCAAGTGACGGCTTTCTGACCGAGCTCTCTGACATTCCTGGAGATAACCAACCCGTCTCTGTCCGCAGGGATGGGATTGCAGCAGCACCTGGGTATGCACCCACCACGTGCACCCCGTGTCCTGTGCTCCATGGAGCCAGGCACCGTCCCAGACCCCGGCGGGTGCCCTGCGCTGTCGCCCCATGACACGGGAGACAGCGGTGCTCTTCGTTTGCTTTGTAAATTAGTCTCTCCAGTAAATGGTCCCCACCCTGCTTGCCTCTTATCGAGACTCTGCATATCTCAAAAAAGAAAAAGGGACCAAAGGGGTAAGGAAGTGAATTTGCATTACGGGTGCCTGTAGAAGGGGTAGAGCCCAGCTCTCCCAGCCTCTCTGCTAAGTCTGCCTTCAAGCAGGTCAACCGAGTGTCTTAATACTTGGAAACCCCACTGCCTCCTACGGACCACGCCAAGACAGGAGAGGCTCAGATGTCAACTGTCCTGTAATTACAGTGTCACCACCCACAAAAGCCAGCATGACCTTCCTTCCGAGCACCAGGAGCAGAAAACGAAATGCCCCTAGAAGGCTGGTCAGGCAGGAGAGAAGCCCGTCTGCCCAGGGTTAGCCGCTGCTTTCCCTGCCCAGCACACAGCCCCTGGGCTCAGGTATGCCAAAAACACACCCCGCGGATGGTGGGGATGGGGAGCGGTGCTCCACTTTTTGTGCCTTTACATAATCACCGCTGTCTCTACACTCCTGTGTTTGTTCATGCTGGTCTTTCCTGGAGCAACAAAACTTCTGTCTGCGAGAGCTCTATCCCTCCCGGTTAGTGAGAGTCTCGCAGACCAGATGTGCTGCAAACTGGCATCGGGCTCGTCAGCACCTTCACCTGCCCGCCTGCTGCCAAGGGAACTCCTGCACCCACCTCCCTCCGAGGGCAGCAGACCGCGCAGCATCTCCCGAAATTATCTTTCACGTCTCCCCTTTCCTCGCTGCGACTGGGAACAGCTGCTGCCAGCTTGCACGTCCCTAATAACGACGACTGGAGACAGCTTTGGGGCCAGCACTGCCTTCTCGCAGCGACGTGAGCGCGGTGCCAGCCTGGCACGGGGACAGCGCTTTCTAGGAAGAGGTTGCTAAAGCTCTGGAGGTAAAGCTCAAGAAGAGCTTTATGCTCTGCTGGGGAACAGCGCAGAGATGTTCGTGCTCCTTTTGCAGTGCTTGTGCAGGGGAAAAAAAAAAAGTCTTGTGTGTGTTTGTTTTCAATCCATCAAACGATACAGATTGTATCCAGCTAGGAAAAGAATTTCATTGAGGATGCTGGCTAGCCGGGAAACCTGCCTTTCAGTACTCAGGCACTTGCCTGACAAGGTTAAAGGAAATCTATGATAAAAGCTCTCCCAGAGTCTTATCAGCAGAGCACAACAGAAAACAGCCAGAAAGAGAAGGCAGAAACGCAAACCCAGAGAGAGGAAAAGCAAGAAAGTCTGCAAATCCTGGGGCACATCTCTAGGAAGTCACAAATCATTTCTGAAAAGGAAACCGGCTCTACCTCGCCCCTTCTGCGACTCCTCCAGCAGCAGAGAAGCACGGCAGGGTTGGACACAGCCCAGCACGGCTGAGGGGACCAGCAAGGTGGGGACAGCGGCAGGACCGCGGGGCGCTGGCGGACGTGCGGAGGGAGGGTCGGAGCAGGACAAGCCCAGGTGCTGAGAGCCATGAGCTGAGACGCATGAGCGGAGTAATGCCTGAGGAGCGCCCGCCTGCATTCAGCTTGCTTCTGGCCAAGCTGCTGACCTCCTGTTTCCAAAAACACTACAAAGCGTTTAAAAATAGCCCTGAAAGTGCCCAGGATTCAAACTGTCATGTTCTCTCTCCCGCTACAGCCCTCCTTTCCCCTGTGCTCTCAGTGCACATGCTGGATCCACCACTCATCCCCAAATGCCGACGCTGCTTCTCCTGCTCCCAGCTGGGAGACCCCATAACAACACAGACCCCGCAGTGAACAGGCCACGGGTAAACAAAGCCCCCCACCTCCCCCCAGGGCTGTCCTTAGCAGATAATTCAGAAAAAATGTGTCTCAGCTGCCAGGATTTATTCCCAGCCCAGGGGGAAAGGGCAAAATTCAATATCCCACGTCCCACTGATAGCTTAAAAATTACTTTTCCCCAACGAATGTTCCCTAACACCCCAGCTACCAGGCAAAACCAAACAGCCGAAAATGAAATGATGACCTAGCTGATCTAGCTGCTCCTAACGCGTCCTCCACATCCGCAGAGCAGCTGGCTCCAGGATGCTGCGCGAGTAAAGACTCAACCACCTCCTCTTGCGGCTTCTCCCTATAGAGAACCTGCAGGAAGGCCACCGGGGGTTTGGGGGGGACGCGTAAATACAGGGTATGGATCAATCGTTTCCAATTTGCTCGCTGACCGGAGCCTCTGACTCAGTGGTCATTAACACGACACACGAAAGTGCACGCTGGTCTCATTTCCACCTTGGTTCTTATATTATTCCCCTCTCTACGGCATCCACATCGATTTCTTAATGAATAGCTGCTTATCTCACCATTGCCAGGAGAGCAAATCGTTATTTGTCCTCTTAATTTATGGTCTCAGCAGAGCAGCAATGGACCGAGCGGGCCAAAGGGACCGGGTTGTCTCAGGCTGGAGGAGGGACCTCGCCGGGTTAGGACACACCGACGCGCTGCCAAGAGCCGGGAGGAGAAGCACGTCCCGCAAGCACTGTACAGATGGCATCAGCTCAGTCCCTCGCACCAGTGCCACGTTCTGCGTGGAGGGGGAGCAGCGGGCAGAGAAGGTGCCAAAGTCTGGAGAAGACGAGAACCGGCGCTGCCCCCCGTTCGGTATAATCTGAACACGTATGTCACTGGATGTCCTTGAGCATCCTGTCCCCAGGCTGTCCTTGAGCATCCTGTCCCCAGGCAGGCTCTACCCGCCTCTTTACAGGCACGCGAGACTCTTCCCAAGTGGGATCTTCTAAAATAATCCAGTTCTGCCAACAGAGAGAACGCACAGAAAGGGAGATGAGCCACCTCCCCAGAGAGGGACCGCAGCATCTCCCCTTTAGGGGACAGCACCAGGAACCGGCGCCAGGATCATCCCATGATGTCCCCACAATGCGTGGGATCCTACAGATCCGTATGCACCCGGCTGTGGGGAGGGGTCTCTTTCTGACAGCAACACCTGCCTTTGACTTACGCTCTTCTCCCATTCTCTGTGCAATCAGGAAGATTTCTCCCACCACCGAGATCCTCTTATTTTTTTTTTTGTTTGCAGCAATTCTCGCCTCGCAATCCTGCCTGCCTGCGAGGTTTAGTTAACTGAATTACGGGTCACACCCTGCTCACCTGCCCCCACCCTTTGCTGCACCACCAGAGAGAAGAAACCTCACATTTGCTGCGGAGAGGGAAGCTTTCAGAGTTACCATTTCCCAATTTTATACTATTTCTGTCCTGCTTTCAGTTTCAAAGCGAGGTGTGCAATAAAAAAAAAAAGCAGGATTCAAACCTGGACACACGTATAGAGTTTTAAGAGAGAGATTTGTCGGGCGAGTCTGAGTTTGAAGCACTCCAGGAGCACAAACAGTGAACAGGTCTGAGGTTTAGAACAAAGCCTTTCAGCCACTGAAGGGGCTGCGTGGGGTCCTCACTAACTGCACTCGCCTTGCTGCGTCTGGATGGGGTTCAGCCAAGGGCATCTCTAGGAAGCCCACGTGCCGGTCCCCAGCCTGCACCTCCTCTCGCTCACTGCAGCTTCTCTTTGCAGGGATATTCATTTACTTGTCAGAGAAAAGAGCCTCTCTGCACTTGGACGTGGAGAGGATGATCGCTCCAAATACTCTGCTCTGCGTCCAGGCGGTCTGTGGTCCCTCTATATCTAAAAACCAAACCAAAAAATGCCTTGCAAGAAATCGCAAAGTACCAGATCAGCAGAATAATTTCTTTCTGTAGGTCATGGGCACAAAAGAACTCAGCCACAAGGGCGGGGAAGGGCTTTGGGGTGTGATATTCCTGCTGACAGCAGCGGGACACCCTCAGAGTGCAGAGGAGCTTGTTTTTGCAGCCACAACGACCAAACCCCCCAAAAAGAGGGGTCACATTCTGACAAAATGCCCATCGCCAGCCCCAGCAGGGGTGAGGATTTCCCAGCTGCTGTGGTTAGAGCTTTGCAATCCTCACTGCAGCCTTCCCAAAGGTCCTTGCAGAGAGAAAGGTCTGGTTTCCTGGATGGGAATCCACGGGGCAGCTTGTGCAGAGCAGAAAGGGGTACGTGAGAGCATGTGAGCAGGAAAAATATGTGTCTCAGCTCTGGCGCTCGGCCCATCCCCACGCTGAGTCAGCTGGGAGGCTGCGCCGGCTGCGTCAGGGCCAGGGCTCTCCCTTCTCTGGGATCGCCAGCCAGAAACCCAACGGAGCCGCGCGGCCAGGGATGTTTGAGGGAGGGGGTTAGCCAGGGAGGAGGGGGGAATGCATTTCAGGCAGAGCTCAGTATTTCAAAAGGCAGAACTGGAGCACAGGGAGGGCGTGAGAACCCATCTCCTCCTCCTCCTCCACTGCTGTCTTTGTTTCCTCCGGAGCTGCACTCCATGTCAAAGCTGCTTGGGGAAGAAGTGGGGGTTAATGAGAGCGGGTTAATGAGAGCCCAACCTCGTTTCTCCCCAAGCTCTAACCCTTCCTCTGAGCCAGGGACTGGGTGGAACCCCCGCCAGAGCCTCCTGCCGCACTGGGTGCAGGGTGTGCTTTGATATCGCCTACCCAGGACTGGGACACAAGCCCCCAGGACACCGACTGTTAGACACTGATCTGCAAAACTGCCGTGGGAGCAAAGTTTGGGAGGACCGACTCCCAGCCCTCTGTTCTAACCACCAGGCAGGTTTTCAAAGCGCTTCGCTTTCATTCTGTGCTGCCTAACGTCACCTTGGGGAAAACGCACAGATGATGCTAGTGTCCAGGGGGGATTGCAGGGGGACAGAGTTCTACCCCCAGCCACAAAGGGAAGGTGCAGCCCCAGCAACAGGAACTGGCGGGGGGCTGCTTCCCCTTCTGCCTCCCCCAGCTCCCCAGAGACTACCCAGCAGGGCTCAGCGCAGGAATGAAAAGCAGCTGCCTCATGGCCTGTCTGCAGATAAAGGGCAGCAAAGGAATCCTGGCTAAATGCGCTCTGCCGGATCGCGTGGGGAGCAGCGACAGGCACGCAAGGTCAGGCACAGAGACACGGGATCAAGGGCGTTTAAAGACACAACACAGCTGAGAGAGGCTTTTTTTTTTTTTTACAGTCTCCATCCACAGAGCATCTTGGCTGCTCAGCACTGTGCTATGGGTGTCTACAACACAATCTGTGCTTCACCTTCCTGGGACAGCTGCTACTGCTGCTGCTAAGCTTCAGCGGCTCTTTCGAGACACACGGACCCGTTGCTGGAAGTCTGCACAGCACTGGAAAAACCCAGCAGAGCTAGGCTGCAGCTAAGTCATTCTTTACACATTCCTGAAAACATGTCCAGTAATAATTAGAACCAGAGAAGCAGCGACACACGCATATTTCAATACTCTCCACGCGTCCAACACATTCTGCCTCTCCGTTACAGGACCCGTGGCACTCCCAGGCACAGATGCCTGCTCAGACCAGTCCCTAAATTCTGCGGCTATTTTCAACCTGTCCTTGCCAGAGCTCCGGCAGCACAACCAGCTGCCCCTCTGACAAGGCCAGCCCAAACTGGCGGCTCAGCAGAGGTCAGGGGGATGATTAGCATAGATCGGAGCGGGCGAGCTCTTTTGCTTGATCTACGTGTCGAGCAGGTAAAGGCTATAGTGCTCAAACTAGAGGCCACTAATTTGCATCTGCCTGTACGTACCTCTGACATCAGCAGAGAGTCAGAGAAATGTGAGTGCCCACCAGAGACTCAGCTAGGAACTGACTAAACTCACTTCTCCCAGGATCACGTTATTTATAACCCTCCTCTTCAGAGAGCAAGCGCTAATGCACTAATACCCCCAGCGCAGCGGATAGAGAACAGTCCACAGAGAACTTATCCGTGAAAAACAGACATGATGTTACAAAGAAATCTAATATGGAGGAATGAGACCAGGATCCCTGCTTCACAAAAAAGTTAACTAAAATCAACTGCCAGAACGTGATGGAAGAGGTGGTGTGCTTCTAACGGCTTTTGTATCCAGAGTGATCTAAATGTTGCTGGAAGCTACTCAGGAGCCCCGTGTGATCAATGTACGAGCAAAAAGCTAGTTTTATCTCAGGAGTTAAGTGGAAATAAGAAATTTGGGGTGGAAATGTCATCTCTGGCTTAACAACAGCTTTGCTACTACACCACAACAATTTTACAGTGAAATCCAAGCGGACTGAGACAGTGAGTCAGTCCCAACATTTTCCATGGAAGCTGGTGACCCTCCAAAGCAATCACACGCCCACTGGGTGTACCCGCTGCAGGTCCAAGGATTCATCCACCAACTCTAACAAAGTGCTAGTCCCAAGCTATCTGCTCGTTAAACCCTTCCTGGCAGTAACTCTGTGGATGTCAGGAAAGTTACAGAAAAATAGAGACACTTCTGATGTAACTGGGGTCAGCACATGCTCTGCCAGCTCCAAAGGAGCTATGCCAGACTTCCCCTGCTGTCACTTTTGATTTTTTGCCTCTGCCTCTTGAATCCCTGTTTGACCGTTCAATCATTTTATCTAGATAGTCCAAGAAGAAAACCAGCAAAAGGAAAACCAGCCCTTAAGAAGGTGATTTATTTCTCTTGCATTGTCAAACCGACACGTCTGAGGGAGTTGATCAGACAGGCTTCCTACAGATCCACTCAGCCACAAAGAGTTTATTGCACAGGAAACTCACACCACCACCTCAGGCTCTTAAAGTTACATGATTGAGACTTATAACTAGGACATAAACCAAATACCAGACTAAGCTGCTATTTCCATGCCAAAATCCACTGCCACATCCATGCAGCATTATTTCACCCTTGGAAACTCTGAGGGGGATCATAAACGAAGTCATCAGGGATTTTCAATCAGCTATTTATCCATTTAGAAATGCAAACAGGAACCATTTTACTGAATGCCAAAGTCACAACTGCCAAACAAAAATCCCTAATTTCTAACTTCTGGAAAAGTTTGTGAACACAACCCAGCTCCAGTCCTCCCACCCAGCCTCCCAGTTTGGATTTCATACAACATATAGATCTCTAGAGGCTTCCCTTACATCCGAGTTTATTTAAAGAAGTTGCAGAGACTTGCAACTACCTAAAATAAAAGGCAAATCTAAACTTTAAAGCTTACAATGTGGAAAAAAAGCAATTTTAAACCTTCATTTCTTTTGCCATTACTTTAAAAATAGCCTAGCAGCCATTAATAATAAAAGCAATTCAAGAATAATAAACTGCCAGTCTCACCCCATCGCTGCCTGGCTGTCAGCTTCTTTCTCTCCCGTCCTTTCTTCAGCCGCCTGAGATTCTCTCCACGTTTTGATTTATTTCTCCCCTTCCTCTTTCTTTCTGTCTTTCTCCGGATCCGGATGCTCTTTAAATTTCCTCCGGAATTTCACTTTGAAATCTTGCTAGTTTTGCTGTTGGCTCGAAACGCCCAATAACCCCCGGGCGTGTGTGTGGGGGGGGCAGCGAGGGCAGGGGCCACCGGACCCCCCCGGCTGCGGGCACCAGCCCCAGCCCCGGCCGCCGCAGTCCCCAGCACTTCTCCGGCTCCCAGGATCCCTCCTTCCCTTCAGCATGGGAGGGGAGCAGCAGGATTAGGTGGTGCTTTCACAAGCCCTTGCAGACAAAGCCGGCTGCTGCTCCGCCAGCCACGCAAGTTTCTTTTTTTTTTTTTTCCTTCCTGCAGCCTCAGAAGTACAGCCACCTTCTGGATCGCGATTTCTTTGTTGGTTTTTTTTTCCCTTTCTTTTTTCCTTCTTCCCTATCCGCTTCCTACCTCTACCCGCTGCCCCAGCTCGGTCACATTTCTCCGCTTCTTCTCCCGACTTTATTCCCGGGGCCGGGGCCGGCTCGGCTGCCCCACCTGCCGGGCACAGCCGGGGACAACCGGGGGACAACCGGGGACAACGGGGGGACAACCGGCCCTGCGCCCGCCGTCCCCGGGGCCGCCGCCCGGAGCACCCCCCTGGATCACGGCTGGTTGTGGGTGACAGGGATTTAAATGGGCGCTGTCTACCCGTGAGAATAAAAACCGTGTTCTTTTATCTCAGTCTAGACATCTGCTATCAGGAACAGGGCGGTCTTTGTTGTTCTGGCTTTTATGAAGTCGTTTGTATTTCATAAATTAACACAAGGCATGAATATTTTTTTTTATGGAATGGGAAAATAGCCTGGGAAGAAGGGAGGTTGAAAGGCTTGGGGAAGCGGAGTGGATCATTAGCCATCAGCCACTCCCTGCGTGCCGCTGTGGCTGGAGGAGCTGCTGCAGCGCTCGGCTGCGATAAACGGGCTCGGACGGGAGAGGAACCTCTGCTCCCCACGGGAACCCCCTGCTCGGGGCTAGTGCCCACACCTCCAGGATGCCCAACAACTGGAAAGGGCTTGTAGGACACCCCCAAGAGAGAACAAATCTGCTCTGTCTTAAAGGAATAAAAGTGCTTCGTCTGTTCATCACAGAAAGGACATGGTGTAACTTGATTACAAAAAGCTTCCTGGTAGAAAGAAATTTTATACAAGAGAGCTTTTCGGTTTAGCCAGCACAGGTAGAACGAGCTCCAAGGGCTGGAAGCAGACACGGAACAGGAACAAGACACGTTTTTAACCATGAGGATAGAGACGCACGAGGGGTCTGGCCTCATGAAGACAACAGGTGGCCAGAGCAGGAACGGATCTTCTCCTGCCCGCTCCTTTCCAGCGTTCCGTCCAACAGGTCTGCAGCAGAGTTCGCAAACGGCAGCTGCTCCGGGCGCTGCTCGTGTTCTGCTCTGTAGGCAAAGCCCAGTGGGTGTCCGCCCGTGTTTCCACACCTAACAGGGACGGGGACCACTTGGGATCACAGCCTGTCCTCATGTGACAAGAGGCAAACTGGACCAGTATCAACTGTACTGGGCAGGGTGAATCAATTCTGCTGCCTCCAGTTATTCTGGGCTTTAAGTCAGTAATTTTGAAGCTGTAGAAAAGTTTCACAGTTTTTAGAGCAGATAATAACTGCACAAGCGTCTCACACAAACCCATCTAGTAAAGAACCTGAAGCTTGGCTTTGGCAGGAAACTATTTCTGCATTTCCTCCAGACACCTCTACCAGTACGCTCAAATCCTGATTGAGCCTCGACTCGCACAAATGCCTCAGTTTTGCCTTAAAATATGCCAGTGCTCTAACACGAAGCTTCCCGTGAACAGACCCGGGGGTGCCGAGTTCTGTCGCTGCTGGGTGATGGCAGTTCCCTTTATGCTCCCCACTTATCAGGACACTTTAATAGGAAATCTTCCCAAGAGAGATTTTGTTAATCCCAGACAGTGCTGCATGTTAATTTCTCCGTGTGTTAATAATTTCAGAACTTGCACCAAAATAGTAAGCTCTGTCCTAGTAATTTTACAATAAAAGGCAGAAGTAGCCTTGGTAATTTAGCAATATTAGATCAGAGCACAAACACCACTTCCCACACTCTGCTTTCAGCGTTTCTCCTCCACCCTTTTTTGTGAAGTATTTAGAAGATCAGTTGATGGAGACAGGCGTAATTCCTTATCTCTAGTGTCCCCACTATCGCCCCTGTGTTTGGGGTTACGGTTTGCTGCCGGTAATTTTAAGTGTGACATCAAGACGTATTCTGAGCACACCAAGGTAAACGTTCTGTTTGAAACAACGGCAGCAGCTGTCGGCACAAAAGATTTTTGGCACCAAGAGAGCGGAACCGATGTCAGAAGCCATGGGGAAGGTTTGCGTCTCCACAGCGTGTTGGTGTACACCCAGAAAAGTCATGGCAGGGTGCCGGTCGGAGCAGCTCCGGGTGGCTGTTCGGAGCTGGCAGCTCAACAAGCGGCCCAAGGCCTGCCTGGGCTCTGCTGCAGCGCTGAGCACCCACCGTCCTCGTGCCCCATATTCTCTGTCCTTCCTGCGTGCGATGTGGCAACCAATGACAAAAGGACTAAAACTGCACGAAGACACCGCTGAAAGTAGGCCACAGTATCTTTCATATCGACCTGTTAACTCATCTACAACTTCTCTTAGAAGCTAATTATTTTACACATTTAAATTAGGGTAATTAGATCAGCAGGAATTGAACTCGAACCAAACGCTGACAGCCTTGTGAGGATTTTCTGAAATGGGGTTTTTTATTGCATCTGCACTTCCTTCCACTAAGGGAAGAGAGTGACTGTCCCCAAAGATAAGAATGGAAATTTCAATCACTTCCTATGTTATTAGACACACACTACCATCCAGCCTGCATCATTAATTTCCATATAGCCCTCTGCATATAGGGAGCAGGAATATAGGTAAAGGAGCCCTGCCAGGAAGCAGACTCCTTTCCAAACCCAGACCAGAGATGCCCTCAGATCTCGTTTCTGCATTGCACAATCACTGACATGCAGCCAGGCAGGTCTTGGTGTAACAGTTGCCAGCAGCTATCCAGCCTTCTAATTTTCAGACGTCCGTTATATACAGTTCTCTTGTCCACACTCTGTGCCTTTGGCTTCACCTTGCTAGAAGGGCTGGCACTGTTCCCACCTTTACATCCTCCCCTGGGAAGTGCAAACATCGCTGTGTTGGTAACTAGCGGTGTCACAAGACAAACACAGTAACCCCTGAATTTGCTCCTTGCAAGTTCAACAAGAGGCCTCACCTCCACGGTATTCGCACGTAATACATGAGAACCTGTTGTTATGAAGTGTAACAGAAGAATTTGATCCATCAAGAAAGAAGGCATCCAGAGACTGTGACTTCGCTCCAGTGGAAAGAAGCTTAACCTATTTAAGTTTTAAGGGAGGAAAAAACACTGACTAGCTGCTTCTCTGGCCTTTCTTCCTGTCCAGGTACCTAGATTGTACACATCAGCTTCACTTCCAAGCATTCTTGTTTAACTTGAAAGCAGGTGTCTTGCTACAGCTGGTACAGACTTCCATTTCCAAGCATGTTTCTCCTTCTATGTAAAAAGTGGAAAAAAATGAGCTGTCTGTGTCTCGAAGAGCATCAACCTTGTACTTTACGTGCGTCTGGCAAGAGACAGAGTGAGGCAGCATAGCCTTTTGTTCAGGGATTTCTGTGATCAAGAACCCATGTCATTTTCCAAAAGAAGAAAACATAAGAGAACATTTATTTGAAAATGAAGAAAAAAGCGTCTCAGAAAAAACGTTCAACTTTCAATGGCCTTTAACAAAAGGAGCTCCACTGCCTGAATTTTGACCACACCTCAGAAATAGATTCAGAAGAACGATGCAGTACGCAAGCTGATTCATGACATTTTTGGACAGAGGAAAACGTATCATAAAGGTCACTAAAAACACATTACAAAAGTAAATGTGTGAGAAGTGTTTTGGAAGCTTAAATAAAGGGAAAGGAGAGGCAAACAGAGAAAGATAAAATGTAGGAAGATGACTCAGGAACTTCTAACAAAGCACCAGATCTGACACTAATACTCGCTATGGTCAGTGACAAGTAATTTAACCTCACATGTAAAATGAGGATAGCAGCAACCTCTTGGGGCAATGGGAGACTTAATTAGTTGCTATTCGTAGATTAACCAGAAAATCTGAAGGTGAAAGCACTAAATGCTAACTATTATTAGCTTCTGAAGCATTAGTTTCTGTAATTGGGCAACCCCAACATTACAAAAAAGTGGATCAGTGTCAATTTTTTTGAAAGAAATTTATTCTTAGGGTTCTATCATGTCGAAAAGGTACCCAAACAAGGAACTGTGCTTTTAAAAAGAAATAACTGGTAGCACACCTCTGTAATACACCATGCAGCTTGTCATCTTCCATTCAGAGCTTCTGACTCCTATCCCCGCTTACATCCCACATTCCTTAACAGGAAACATCACATCACCCCACCCAAAGACTCGGTGAGTTGCAAGCTCCGGAGCTCTCTGTGAGACTGGCACTGCGCTGTGCACTGGCACCACACTCCCTAAGAAAAGCTCACAAGCGTTAATTCACTAAGACAAGACACGTTTGTCTGTGTGGCCGAATTCTTCCGGACACTGCCTGATGCATCTGTAGCCAGCGCAGGACTTCCCATGCCAGCTCTTCCAGTGCGTTTCGAGCTGGTTTCTCTGCTCTTCCAAGGCAGAGATAAGTGACCCCTGTAGAAGTTCCAAACCAATAAGCAAAAGAAAACAAAAGCAAACCCAGCACCCAAGAGTTTTAAAATAAGCTTCACTCTTTGGCTGTCGGCAGGTTCCTGGCTTGCTGCCTCATTCAGGAGAGAAGGTGGTACTGGAGACTGAAGAGCTTCAGCTCCTGCTTCGTTTTGCTGATGGGCTGTGGCAGCAACATTTGCTACCTCTGTCTTTTCTCGGGTATGAAGGGCATACCGGGCCACAGTGATAAGGAATTCCTTCCCTTTGGATTTCTCTACCGAGAGACAATCATAGAATCCAGCCGCATCCCTTGTCACATTAAATATTGCTATTCCTCCATCATAGAGGAGATATTTAGAGTCCTCGGCCTGAAGTCTTCTCCCGTTAAACATCCACACTGTGCTTGCCAGGTTCGACAGAGGAACACATTTAAGATGAACATTGTTCCCAAGGGTAAAGACATATTTTCTCACACTGGTTTCTGAAATTATGAATATATATTTTTTTAAGTAAGAACACTGGGGATTTAGGTGAACTTAGAAAACCAAATACATATTCAAATAAATATAAAATTTAATTCACCAGTCTGACAATGGGAAATGAAAGGTAAGGGGTAAAAGACATCCCATTACTAACAGGCCCGACTGTCTTGCTGGCCTTACTCCCACTGATGTGTAACAGAACGAATACAGGACTAGAAGTTTAAGACTTCCAGATTTTAAATCTTATTTTGTCTCGCCTGTATGCATAGCCATGCAAAGATAAATTCACCTTTGTATGCTCCAACATCTATATTGGTCCATGACATCTCCTCGCAGAAATGCTGGGATGTCTGCACAATGCCTGTATCAGCTCTGTAACAGTTCCCCAACTGTCCCACTGATTGCCTCAGCACCGTTTGCCGTGCAGTGTAAAAATACAAGACTAAAGACAGCCCCAACTTTAAAGAGACAGAGGTGGAGGTAAGAGCACATCCTGAAAGCAACGCATCTTGCAACTCATTACGAAGTCACTGCATAATAATAGCAGATCACACACACCTGCAGCTCTGCATTAAAAGTAATTAACTTCCCAATCCCCCTAAAATCAATAAAAATAATTTTAAATGGCTGATGACAAATAGCTGCTTTTAAAGCATACTCTCAAAGAGTGTGTCACGTATCTGCACAACAGCATCCCAGAGCAGTGACAGATTTAATAGCACAGCTGATGGGTTGTGTGATTTCTGCAAAGAGGGTGTGGCAAGGACACCAGTAACTTCAAACGGGTACATTTATGCTTCCCTTGAGAGCAGGAGTTTGAGTCTGATCTGAAGTATTCTGACATTTAGATTGAGAGGGTTAAGAGCATGAGGCTGTACCTGCTCAGTGTGGAATTTCTTTGGTCTTAGTTCAAAAGCAATAATCAACATGAGTTTAATTCTGTGGTTTTCTATAATGCAAGAATTCCAGTAAGCACAAAGCATTTTGATTGCATGACGTTAAAATATTTTTTGTTAAAACAAACGTTCACATACCTACACTAAGGCAGCTGGAAGCATCCCCATATTTCACACTCTGAATTAAACTCCTGGAAAAAAAAAAACACAACAAAAAACCAAAAAAACCCCAAACGCAAACAGATGAAAACACAGATAAGAAATGTTCCAGCTTGTGTCATTCTTTTTCTAGGAATCATCCTAGTTTTGTGTTACAGGCATTAAGAGTGCAATTATAAAGCAATCTCACATCTGGTGTACAGCAGAAACAATCGTTTTTTACTTACTTCGTATGCCCAGTTTGCTTCGCCAGTAGAACACACGCACCAGCAGACAGAGACCAGGCGCAGTAAGGGTCCCTTGCCAAGATGCAATCCAAGCAGTACGCGTAGCGGTGGCACTCGGAAACTGGCAGCTGCACCACTTGAGACAGGGACCCTGCATACAGCATTCCCTAGAAACGCAGGAAGGAGTTCATTTACAATAGTGAGAGAGATTTGCAGCTGTTATTTTCTAATATTGGTTGCCAGGTTTTCTGGTATCTATTAAAAATATCAGTAAACTAAAATCTTGTAAGAATAGTGATATGAGTGAGAAAAAACCCTGGCTTTCCACAGCATGTAAAATGACAGAGTTCCTTCCCTAATTTTTGAATGAACACTAAGGCTTGCATTTTGAGACACACAAATTCTTCTTCTACAGAAAAGAGATGTTTCGTGCTTCTGTTATTAATGAATACATGATAGAAGCAGAATTATGAGACATTTACAGGGTATTTAAAAGCCAGAAGAACATCACGGAGGAGCAAGGCCTGAGGCAAGCTATTAGAGCAGTCACTCTCCATATGCAGGGACACAAGTTCTACCTTTTCAGAAGACAGCTGGAGAGATTGAACAGGCTCGGGAGACACGAACAGCTGTAGCTCTTCCACAATGAACATTTCCCCATCACAATTGAAAGCTTTATGCAAATATCCATCATCTATATAAAATGAAATGTATTTCTAAAGATAAACTTGTTTAATCAAAGCATACAGTTAGCCTGATAATTCATGTTGAAATTAAAGATTTCGAAGACATTCCTGGGCATAGGGAATATTTGAAATTCTTCAAAGCAGTTCTTATTTTTTCTTTCAATGAGAGAGAAGCAATGATTTTTTTTCAGGGGAAACAAAGACCTCAAACAATCCCTGAATTTGCAAATATTATTATGTCAAGTCTGCTTTGATATGGAAAGATTCTAAAGAGAGCCTTTTAATGTCCAACAAGCCAAACACATTTAATCTAACTGGGATGAAAATACTAAACTAGCAAGACAGATTCTGAATGCAGAACTTCAAACAAAGCTGATGAATACTTTTACTTTTTTGAAGTCTCAGAAAAAAAAAATGGGACAAAATACATAAACCTGTATAGCATCTTTTCCTAAAATAAAAGCACTTACCTGTTCCTAGAAACATAACATCGTATGTTTGGTTATCTAGGCCAGGGACTCTGTCTACTACAATCTTGGTATAGTTTGAACCACGCTTTAGTAGCACCGGTCTGTTACCAGTTGGATTTACAGAATTATCCATTAGAGGGTGATCTCTGACAAACTGCAAAACTTTGTCAGGCAAGTCAGCGGAAGTATTATACCCAATACTCCGGGCAAAATTATCAATGCACTAGAAACAAAACATAACAAACATGATTACAATTGCTTTGACATTTCACCAAGGTATAGAAAAAGGTGTATTTCCTTCTAAACATTCAGATATTTCTACTTATCTTCAACAGATAAAAATCATTATTTTCCTCACACTTTATGAACTAGCTAATAACCCCCCATCTCTTCTGGAGCAGGACTGTAAGCAAGGCAGTTTTTCTAGGAATGCCGTTTATAAACACTGCATTTATATTGGTAAAACATGATTTGCTACCAAAAACAGATAATCCAGAGGCTGTTCTTTAATTAGAAAAAGTAAATTCGTATTTACACCACCAGGACGTGGAACTGGCACTTCTCCCCTGTACACCATCCATTTAACAGGGGAATGTTCTGCAGTTACTGGTCCTTTGTAGTTTCCTTTGGAGAAGACTTCCTGAATATTTTTCATACTGTATGCACAAACAGCTGATACGTCTAATCTTCCCCTTAGAGGAAAAAAAACAAAATAAAATAACACACAAAATAAAACCAAGTTTTATTGGCTTTTATACAGAAAGAAAAACTAAAATAACCCAATCTCCACAGTGCACACTGATGTGGCTTTTTCAGGATTAGTCAAAAGATACCTAACAGTAAAAATACTTCTCTGTTGCAGTTTTCATGATTCACTAAGAAAAGAGTAAAACAAATAAATTTATAAAAGACGGTATTAAATGTTTTTGTTAAAAATCAAGGAACCACCCTCAAATAAATTAAAACAACTGAGAGAATAAGGACTTTTGACAACCTTTCTTGTAGACAGATGAGCCCAAGTATTATAGTAATTAACGTTTTATCAGGATTCTCCTCCCTTTGGCCTCACACTGCTGACACAGACCATTAATTATTTTGTAATCCTTTTAACTCATCTTATTGAAAAACACAATACTTTTCCTCTTTGCTGCCAATTATAATGCTTTTCAAAATGATGACTGAAAATTTAGGCAGACTTTTAGAAGTGTCTGGATCAGATTCAGTTCTCAAGCCCAAGTCTCTTTGCCCCACTCAAAAGGAATAAACGTTCTACCAATTCCTGTCTTAGGACACATTGAACCCAACCTGCCAGAACCAGAAATAAAACCCACAGAAGCTCCGGTGGGTAAATAGCTGGCAGCAGGTTAAGGTGCACAGTGCCGACTGTGCTGCACTGCAATAATTCTGATGCTTTTATAAAAAATTAGAATTACCTACACATGGCTACTTGTGTATTTTTCGACATGTGAAGTTTTTATATACTCTGTCTTGTTTTTGCACTAGGCAGAGTATTTAGAAAAAGCTAGTTAACCCTAAAACTTGTAAAGTATTTGGAGTTCTGTTTTCATCTTCACAGAACATTACATTAGACAAGCAGGCCATGACAGATACTTCTTTTGAACAGGAGAATAATTCTGCACCTTGAAATGTCAGCCATTTCCTTTAGTGCAATAAAGACCAGAAGAATCCAGGGCTTTGTGTATGTAATTATGTAATTTTATATGTAATTAGTTTTAATTGCCCCACCATCCGACTAGAGAAA
>WKFP01013993.1:66097-80337 GCA_011057875.1 Pterocles orientalis | reverse complement strand
GTCCTGCAGAAGCCCTCCAAAGTAAGTATCTGAAGTCTTCAAATATTTTCTGAAACTTGTCAAAACCTCTGACAGTTTCCATTCAAATAACTACTTCCAGATGTCCTAAAAATTAAAAGCAGTTTAAGTTCACTGTAATATTTGGTTACCTTCATTTTACAAGAGATGGACAACTCTTCCCTTTTACAAGATTTTGTAGCTATTGCCTGTATTTATACTTATCAGAAGTAGATACCACTCTGATGGCAACTCCAAGCTATTGCCAGCAATCCAACCTTTGCGCCAAGCCTGTGATTCTCCTCCGCGAGCTGCAATGTTTCAGATTTTCTGTGGGGTATCTGTCATTTCACAAACAGTGGGAACAAGTGGGAATGTTTTGCAGCAGTCAGCTACCTTAAGTATTTAATAAAAAACATACCTAGAACTGCTTTATTTACAGTCTTTTTTATATATAACATATACACATCAAATTAACCATATAGTATGAAAAGAGAATTTATATTTTATTAATTAGAATCAGGTACTCTTTTGCCTGGAATTTTGGCAGTTTATCCAAATGAATCTGCCCTCCAGCTAACGTGAGAAAATAGATAAAAATTAAAGGGAGGTAGTTGTCATCTGCAATGACAGAAACCAGCAAGCCAGGTTCCCAGCCTGTTCCACAGGGAAGGGAACCTCTGCCCTTTCTGCCCCATCATCTGTGGGGAAATGCCAACAGCTGAGGAAAGCGTTTGCATTAGCATGAGCCAAGGAAAAGATTGCTTGGGTTAGAAGACTTTTGAATTAGTAAATCAGGTTGGAAACTTCAGAAAAGTATTAAATAACTTATCAGCCCAGGGTAACCCAGGGTGTGAGTCTGCTTAGACGGAGGTTGCCCATGTGCAGGGACATCTCCTTGGCCAACAGCACCCATCTCCTAGGACGTGTCTGTGGCATTTGAGAACAGGCTTTTTCCAGCCTCGTTCCGTACTTTCCTGTGACCAGCTTTGTTTGCAGCACGTGGGACAGCTGATCCCAGCACTAACAGACCCCAGGAGCTGTCCTGTCCCATCACATTTCTGTTTCAGGGGACAAACCTTAATTCAGACCCTGGATTCCCACACCACTGCTGTGCTTTAACCCTTCCCTGACGAGCACTTCCAGGGGCAAAGCAGAACAGAAGCCGCTCAGGCCTGAGGGGGCCACCAGGTCTGTACCCACTTGTGTCCCCGCAGCGACACCCCAACCCAGCACCACCCCACGGCGCCTTGTCACCCCTCTGGGGACTCCCCCCACCCCACACAAGGCCCCAGCAGCCAACACCGCTGCGCCCGAGGCGGGACAGCACCCCTTTCCCCTCAGCCCACACACCCCCAAAATGGCGGCGCCTCCTCACGCCCCGCGCTGGAGGAGCGATCGTTGGCGCCCCGCGGCCACGTGACACGGCTCCGTCCAGCCACGTGACACCGCTCGGTCCAGCCACGTGACACCGCCCGGTCCAGCCACGTGACACCGCCCAGCGCAGCCACGTGGCGCCGCCGCCGGGACACGCGGGCGCTGCGGCACCGGGAGGGACACCGGCCTCCCCCCCGCCGGGACCGGGGCAGCGCGGGGACGGAGCCGCGCCCGCCCCTGGGGAAGAGCGGCGGGGGAGGAGGGTGGGCCGGAGGGACCGGGCACCCCGGGCAGCGGCTGTGCTGAGATCCCGGGGAACGGGAACGACGATCTCGGTTCACGGTAAAGCCCGGCTCACCCGCTCCCTGTCCCGACCGTTCGGCTTCTGGAGCTCCGTGGTGGGAGCAGGGCGTGGAAGCTGCCAGTGCTGCACAGCAGAAACACTCGGGTTTTTTCCGTGTGAAATTACACCCCGAACAACCGGTTGTTGGTGTTCCCGTTCATTTCTGGCAGCCCGGGGCGATGCAGTAACGTCCGTTACCCAGGCAGACATACCCGAACTGATCTGCATCCCCCTGGCGACACATTTAATTAGCAGGGTTAAAGAGTAAAATAAAATGTGGATTTCTCTGTGCTCGGTGCACAACCAGACCTCCCCTGCCTCCTGCTGACATGGGTCAGTAAACACAGACCCGGATACGGCGTCAAGTAAAGCAGAACTCACGGATTCTCTTTTTGGTTTTGTGTTGTGTGACCTCCTAATGATCTCTCGTTTGAGATTTGTTTTTCAAAATCCTTATTTCCCATCCAAGAACAGCTCCGGTTTCTGGAACAGGTCTTGTAAACTGTTCAAAGACACAACTTCTGTTACCCCCATGCCTCAAAGAGTCTATAATGAACCTCTGCTGCCGAGGCAGCTGGTTGAAAAATCCGATTTTATTGCTTTGTATTTGCTGCTTTACTATTGCTTTATTGCCTAGCGGCAGGATAACGAAATATGACTTCCCCTTCAAAGCAAAGTCTTGCCTTGGAAATAATTTTCAAGGAAATTAGCACAACCTTCTAATGACGTGAATTAGGCACAAGAAGCTGAAGAGAACACACTGTGTGCCGGCGCTTTCTTCAACAGCAGTAACTTTATTGCCCACAGATAATGCAAACATTTTCCACACCTGCTGCAATTCAGCAAGGTACCTACTTAACAAGGTTCACAAAAACTTTATTTTGTTCTTTGAGCATATTCTCATTGAAGGTGTTTATTATTGCTCAAATCTACAGTTGGGTTGTGATTGGCCACTCAGTCAGGAGATATGCAGAATTAAAGATGATACAGGACTTTCAGGAATTCATTTTTAATTAGAAAATATACCTGCTTGTAGGATAGAAAACAATCCAAAATAACAGCGTTTGGATTTCTGAGCCCAGACTTTCTTTGGGCGTATTACATCAGGATTAACATGAAAGCAGAATAGAAAAAAATACTGTACATTGATTTTGAGAAATAACATCTCGTCCCAGGTTTAAGTGTTCACACTAAGGATGCTGTAGTGTCTTCTGAAAAACCAACGGGAAATAAATAGGAAAAGTGTCATTGCCATTACACCAAAGAAAAGCTTTGAAGGCAAAAAAAGGAAAACATCTCTATCAGTCCAACACAATTACTGCAAAAAGTGTATTATGGGCTGTATTTCTCTGTCAGGACACCTCCCTCGAAATGGGGATCTCCTAACTTCTCTCCAACCAGAGCAAATGTCCTTTCTTCTAGAACCAGGTTCTTACATATAATAAATTTTTTAAGGAAAAGAAGGGAAAAGGTATAGCCAGGGCTTGACCTTGCCTCTGTAAAGCCTCTCCTAGCTGTCAGTATGAAAGCAAGGGGCAGGAGACCTGGCTGGTGTCTCGCAAATGAACATTCTCACTTTACGTCTTGATAGAAGGCGGCTGCACAAGTGTTAAATTTCATTTCATTGCAATTTTCCCCCTCCTATCCTGCCTAAAAAAGGAATTTGAATTTAAAAGCAACAGTAAACCACACATGTACGTAAAGAGAAAGTTTTGCTGTTTTCAAGACAGTACACCGAGAAAATCAGAGAGACAACTAATTCCTGGGGTGTGTGAGTAAAGGGTGAAACTCTGGCTGGCTGACAGGGGCACGAGGGTTTTGGCTTTCATGTGGAAAGTAACACTGTTGTGTACGGAGTTAATGCACTAGAAGCCACATGAAAAAGTAACTAAGAAATGATTTGGTGGGTATTCTCAACAGAGACATTTAGCAGCACAGAAACAGACCTTCCTTCCCTCGTACGCTATAAAATCCTCTTTTACACTAACACAACACTGCAAAACCTCAATTCCACTCGTCAGTGCCAAAATGATGCATATCTCTTACAAATGGCCAAATTCACAAGCAAAACATTTAAACCAGAAATCGTTTAGTTCTACATTTATTGCAGATATTAAAAGATTAACAATGCTAACATGTTTACTGACACTAAAAAGAAACTGTCAGTTATCCAATAACAGAAGCATCTAATTGTTGCTAGCTTAGCACTACTGCCAATGTGCACGGAACGGAAACTAGCAAATTGCTCTAGAAGATTAATGGCAAAAACCAACCAAAAGACAGTAGACACACCACTGAAGTTAGTTAAAATGTTCACTGATGCTTGCAGTCTTCATGGAAGAGAGCCTGGAACTAAAATAACAGAAAAGAAGCTAGTCAACTTTCAACAAGGTAACGTATCTGCATAACAAATGTTTTACATGTACAAGTATTTCAAATTTTCAATTCAGAGGTGCCTGCAAAAGCAGGGCAAAATAAAAGGAAATTCCTTTTGCAAAAGGAGTGTAAGGTCATCTCTTGGTAAGACAAGATAAAAGTGGCAAACGGTTACCCACTGGAGAGCAACACTGGAATCTCAGCACCAGTACTGCTCTGCTGGTATCTTGTCCAAAATTCAAGTTTGGCACAAGAAAGACAGACCATACTAGAGTCAGCCAGGGTAGCAGATTCAGATTTTCCCAGTGGTCACCTTTATTCTCAAGACAGCATCACACTCTGAACTGCACTCAGCAAGGATGGTACCTTTTCCCATCTGGATACCAACAATCCTCCCAGACTGGGCAAGCACGCACCCGAGTGGTTCTGTGCCCAACAAACTCGGGTGGAATCAGAGCAGCGCAGAACGCCGGTCTGGGTCTGAGAATGTGGATTTCAATCTAGTGTGAAACTCCACTTCGCCTTGTGCCTTTCTGCAAATAGCGTAACACATCCGAGCATCCTTCCGAAAGGTAAATGCGAAAGAAGAGGTGAACTGGAAGCGTGCAGGGAAATAAAAACTGAGAACAGCAACACTGGCAGCTTCATCACCGAAACTAAAGAAGAGATAAACTCTTCTGGGTGGGTCTGAGAAATAAATCAGAGGCCAACAATATTGGTTCCAGAGTGTCTAAAACAGAGCATGGCTGATCGATCTCCTTTTCGAAAGGCTCAAGTTTTACACTGGGTGAGTGCTACAGGAAGGAAAGAGGGCAGTGAAGAACACACCCAAGTGGGAACCGAACGGGTAAGCACACACTGCCAAGTACTGTCACTGGCCATCTTTCAAGTAGCCTGTGGTCCAAAATGTTTCAGGATTTTAAGTATCTCCAATTAAAGCCCATGAGAAATGTCTGGGCTATCAAATGGCCTTAATCAGTCCAACAACCCGATACACGTGGCTGCATTTATAGCCTTCATGCTTCGACTTCTTGTAATGTAAAAGGTGAGGACAGATGTGATGTTCATGGAAAAACAACTACCAGCATGTTTTTCTGTACCTGCCATCGTGGTTTTATCTAGTGCTTATGGCCTTCAAGGCAACTAACACTGAGCGATCAAAAATTACACTGTGACGTGATTTTGTTTCTCATGGTTTCAAAGACCCAAACAAAAAACAAAACAAGCTGCATTCATAAACTAGAACTGTTTGTCACAAGGAAGAAAAAGATTGTTGCTACAGAATGAAGACACTCCCTTTCAACCAGCTGGGATTTTAATGGAGAAAGAATAGGATTTTGTTCTTTACACAGCAGGCACAGGCAAGCTGAAGAACACATTTTCGTACGTATTTGTCAGTTAGGGACTTGAGATGCTGCCACGTTACTGTGGGGTGCTATTAGTGGTGTAGCACAAGCTCTTTGCTCTACAAGAAGCACGGTGCAGGATGAAAACGCCAGCAAGACTCACTCCTAGCTAGCAAAACATGCGCAAGATCGAGTCTTTCAAAAAGAACTTCAGTGAAGTAGGTTTTGGTACTCTAACGTTCAGGTGAAGACTTTCGACTAGTTTTAGAAACAGAACGATGGAGTACACTAAAAAGTGTGATATTAAATTCTGTCGCTTTCTGTAATCCAGTCCCAGATTCCTCATTGAGGTGCAAGTCAGGAAAAGATGATCAGACCTTGGATGTTTATTTGCGGTAACACTGCTGCATTTTTCATGTCTTCAGAACTGCTTCACCAAGCGGTTGGGCAATGCTTTTTGTTGAAGCACAGTAGATGAATCCACTCTTCTCTCTCGGTAAGTTCTGGAATAGTCCCTTAAAAGTACAAGCTGCTTGTCTTATTTCTTGGGATTTTTCAATAAAAGAACTTCTGCAAAGCAAATACTGAATAGAAACAGAAATGACTCTCTAAACTGATGGTCTTATAAAACTGGTGATCCGCTTCCAGATGACTTCCAAGTGTTTTCTTCAGGATTTTCTGCAGACACACGAATTGCACCTGCTCATTGCTTAAACTTATTTGAGAAGGAAATAAATTAATCAAGAATTGGTTGGAGAAGAGCTGCTGATTTGTGTAAAAACAAAAAGTACATTTAAAATATGTACTACTTGTTTATTACAATGAAAACCCTTAGCAGCCGACGTTTTCAAGGAAGAGTTTTAGTTCTCAGACTCAGATGAACTCAGTTATTCATCCTACCCTTGAAGTCTAGAATCCTATACAAAATAAGCATGTGGGTAGTGACTCTTCTTAAAATTGGCGTATGGAGGAAAACTGCTTTATGCAGACTCCAGAAGCAGATGAGAAGATGAGCCCATCAGTAAAATGTAGTAAAATAAAATCTGAACTGCACTGCAAGATCTGAATTGGAGAAGATTCTTGGGTTCAGAAAGGATCAGAGCCAAGCCAGGCTAGTCATATTTTTCATGCTGCTTATTCTGTTTTTTTGGTAAGCCATCTCATCACAAAACAGGCAAACGTGGCCAAAGAGAGAGGTGAACAGGCACTTCCGAAAACAAAATCGGTTGTTTCTTCCTCAGAAGATGACATCCAAGTTGTTAGCTTGCACAATTAAATACAAGGCTAACTTTAATCTTGGAAAATGTTTTAATACATTAGTATTCAAGTCCACTACTACAGAACCAAGTGTTCTCCATACTGGCATACTCTGCTGAAGGTCTTTCACACAGCAGCCTTTGCATATCCGTGCACTTTCTAGCGAGCCAGTCTCTTACGTCAAACCTAGGAAGTAAGATTTGGGGTAATTCGGCAGTTCAAAGCAGTTCAACGCAGGTCTGGATTTTTATGAAAGGTTAAGAAGCCAGACAGACTCATGGGAACAGTAATACTTTCTTGGCAAAGGAAGATTTAAAAAACCCTGGTACGTTAATGTTTGCAGGAATTGATAAACCAGACGTGTCCATTGCACATACCTATTTACTTGCTCTTTTCTGCCTGTACATTTGTATCATTCTTTGACGGAAAACATCAAATGCATCTTCTTTATTTTCTTCCCCTGCAACACCCAAGCCCTCCCCTGCAGAGGTAGCACCCCTAGGGAGTAAAATGAATAGTTAGAACACACTGTTTCTGTGACATTGGACAATGTGCAGAAGAGATCTAAACAATAGCTTCCAACATAGACACAGTTCAAGTGGAGAGTAATTCTGCTTCACGTGGGGGAGAAGGGGAGCGGAGGCTTGGTACCTGGCATACCAGATCAACTCTAAAGCAATTCCCACCTCCCACATGCAAATACCCACCAGAAGAAAATGCCCCTATGATGTTAAGGGAGCAGCGAAGATACGGTCACGTAACAGATCGAGTCCTTACATGAACTCTTGTATTAACCACGGTATTCATGGTGGATGGGATCCTCTCTTGAAAAGTTGGCAAAAATCGCCTATTTCTTACATTTCAAAAATGACAAAAGTCACTTTGAGGAATGAGTGGTAAACACCACGTAGCTCTGGATGAAAGACAAAACTTTTACCAAGGGAACATAATGCTGCTTGCTTCAAATTTCTAGCAGCCAAAGCAAGCTGAAGTCTTGTAGGACACACACCACAGACAAAACCTGGAGCTCCTGCCCTTCCCAGAAAAATGAGTCATGAACTCATCTCTCTTCATTCAAACATGTCGACAGAAGCAGACAGGCCTCAACAATATCAAAACTTTCTGCCCTCGATGTAGATGGAGAGGATGACCCACAAGAATGCAGGTGAAACCTCTGCCACAGGAACAATCCTCTGCGCCAGTTTTATCCCCCAATTCAGTTACATTTCTGTGCTATGGGGGTAAAATCGGAGGACCTTAAGTAGAATAAAGAAAAATGATTCTTATCCAATTTCTGTAATAATAGGTCCACGTAAGCCAAGTAGATTGTTGTGCAATTCTAAGGGAATATTCACAGACTCATAAAAGGAAATTCAACTTTAGGAGTCCCCAGTAGAAACCATTGGTGCTGTTTTTCCTGCCAAACGGTACAGAGTGACTTGGCAGCTGTATGATCAAGTTACATTTTGAATTACAGTCACCTAAAAGACCTCCCAAAACTTTGCTTTTTTCACCTTTTATGAAAAAAAGCAGTTCTTCAGTACTCTCTGCAGGTGTCTTTACAGGAGTGACAACGGACTCAACCTGGAAAAGCTGTACTTTCACATATTAAAAATGCAGTTCTCAAAGATAGCCAGAAACTTTTAGAATGTGGTGGGCTGTCAGACCAGATACAATTAAATAGCTCATGATTAGTTGTGCAGCGAAACTTATGCCAGGAGCTACAGAAACAAAAAAAAAACCCTTCAGATATTTGGTCCCAACAAGTGTCGAGGTTAAGAACCAAGGTGAAGTGAGCTGCTTTCTCACTGACCGTTTGCTGCTGAAGAAGGAAATACAGAAAATATAGTGATGGCCACTGGACCCCAGGGAGCGCTAAGGAAAAAAGAAAGCAACCAACCAGAAGTATCCCACCAGCTAAAATGACCAGTACTGGCCAAGGCATGAAGAGAAAATCGAAATCCCTAGAGAAAGAAGATTGTTAAACCGCAGACTATGTGTGTGGACCAGAAAGCTCATCATGCGGGTTCAGAGAGAAACAAATAGTTTCTGCCTCCTTATTTGGTCAGGGAGTTGAAGGAGATATCCATTCTCCGTGCTGGCAGCAGTGGCCACTGGATACAGCAACTTTAAAAGACAAAAGTGAAGATTCAAAACCAAAAGTGTATTTTAAAGGAGAAAACACACTTACCTTCTGGCAGATGCACTTACCTCTTTCAGTACACAGTGGAAGGAATCACATGATTAGAGTGAAAATAAACCTCTTGCCTAAAGCTAGGAGTACTGTGTGTGAAATTCCTAACGTCTATTTATATATTGTGTACGTGGTGTGGTAGCAAGGAGATTCCCAGGATAATACTGTGTTAAAAAAACCCCTAAATACCCTAAACAACAGAAACCACCTCCGGAAGAACAGGGGCACCCATAGATCTTTACAATGTCCGCACGCCACAGCATTCACGCTGCAGCCTTCAGTAACGTCAAACTGGATGGCAAGAAGCAGCCACCTTCCAGACCAGACTTTTCCCAGCCTGGCCAGAAAAATGCATCAAATCGCCACGCTCAGCTTTGCTGAGGCCAAGAGGAAACAAAACACTGAACTGGTCACATCTAGGTGGGCGAGATAAATACAGTTACTATCAGAATCCCAGCCTTTTCCAGAGCTGTCAAATTTCTGTGGTGTGTTCCCATTACATACACTTTTACAGGCTCTCGGATTCCTTTTCCCCGTGTGCCAAGGCCATGTCCTTCTTGCCAGCCCATCTTCTGAAGCATCTGGAAACCCACATTCCTGTTTGTCAGTTTCTTGTGTGAAAATTCTAAATCTTTTGGTTTCTATGGAGAGGAAAAAAAACAGAAAAAAAAAAAAAGTGTTTTTTGTTACATAGAGATCATGTATTAAAAATCCCCCAACCACACCCCCACACACTCCCCCCGCTAAACTAAGTGTATTTGAATTTCTGGATACACAGAAATATTTTCTAAAGCAGCACTTCATCAGCTACACAGAAAAAGTCTACCAAAGAGTAAATACCTGCCTTGCTACTTTGGGGGTTTTTAAAAATATATTTCATGTTCTCGAGCTGTTTAATTACATTATCAGAACAGCAAAGAATACACCTTCATATTTTAAAAGGTAGTTATGTTTTTTAATAACAAATACTGAGTGATCTGATGACCAAATCCCTATTACAAATACCGAAGCAGTCAAGTCACAATTCACCAATTTTGGAAAATTACTTTTTTTTCCAGACACCAATTAACTGATTTTTTTTTAATAAAACCAGAAGACATGATTAACACCCAGCTGTTCATAGTGCTCTAATCATAAATGTTTAATTTTTACACAGGTAGTTAAAAGACAGCAGGAGGCACTGCTCTCCTCAGATTTAGTCCACCCTCTTTCAGGATGAGGTTTTTCAAGTTTTAATTCAGTTTTATGACAATGACACATTTTCAGAGGCTGTCTCTTGTGAAGACAGTTGATTCTCAGAACGCAATGGCACGCGAGAAGAGTTCTTTACCTTCTTCTTCTTGGTAACTGGGCAACCACGAGGCCTATCATAAGCAATTCTGACAGGTTCATGCACTGCAAATCAAATCAATGACAAAATTCAGCTGTAAAGAAAACAAATTTTAATACAGAACTCCAAAAGTGCATCTCAAGTGGGACTCTGACTCAATGCCTTGGCCTAAAATCAGAACCTTCCCCTCCAAAACAAAGGTAATTAGCAGACGCATGTATTTAGTTTTGGACATATCATGCCAGCAATACCCTGATGGATGATATGCTACAAGGACTTTAGATCTTTCATTTCCCTGAGATGAATACTCTGAGAAAATTCAGACTAGACTTTAAATGAGATTATTGTACATCATTTTCATACCACAAATGACAACCTTCACCAATAAAAAACATTATACAAAGACACGACATTTGTTAAAGTAGCTGCAGAGCACCTGTAATCAGTTTTAAGCTACTTATCTCTCAATTCTTAGAATATTATGACCCACCCCTGCTGTGGCCACATTGGCAAAATTTGACAGGCCAATCCAAAGTCTAAATATATTTAGTCAAACACTCAAAATATGTTCAGTGCTATACTAAGTCTGTTAAACCTTCCATACACAGGTAAATAAACCCTGCCAAAACTACTGCTGGGAGTTTTTAAAGCAGCAGAGAGAGGATAACCTTCACATACAGAATACTTGAGGAACGGTGTTTGCTGCAAGCTTTCCTATTGCACTTTAACACAAAAACTGTTACACCATTTATTCAGATTCTCCTTTGTCAGTTGAATAAACATTTAAGGTGAACACTGTATTAATTTTTCTATTTAAAATATTTAGTTCTTTTAGCCATTAACAATCAGTAACAAAGTTCATCAAAATCAGGAATTCTGGACTGATACCTGCAAAATATCTTTTAAGTAGCACTCACCTTTTGGTTCTTCTATGAGGCAAATCCTTTTAGATGCAGGAATCATACCAACTTTCAGAGACTTGCTGCTGATTCGTTTGCGAGGAAATAGGGTACCAGGAGCAGGAGTTGATGCCTGTGTCGACAGATTGGGTATAGCACCATCAGATGATGTGGCTAGCTGCATTTCACCTGTTGACATTTCCTCTCCTGTTTTGGAAATCATCTCTTCAGCTAGGTTTTCCACACTTCTACCTGCTGAGATGTCATCCTCTTCTCCCTCCTCTGCTTGCTCCATTTCCAGCTCTTCCAAAGGCTGGGAGATATCTTCCTCAAACTCAGCTTCCTCCTCATTATCTTCTTCCTCTTCTTCTTCATCTTCCTCCTCTTCTGAAATATCCAAATTTCTCTCCTCAGGTTTAGCCCTTTCCCCAGCATCAGTTGCTTCTGACACAGCACTGAAGTTAATAGAGGGACACAACTCATAGACCTTCATTCGGTAAAATTTGAAAGCAGAACTGTTTTGATCCTGTAGAAACCTGACCAAAAATTACAGTGAAAACAGTATAAGAGATTTTTTTTGGCTAGCATGAAGCAAGATATTAGAAACAAATCTCTTATTAATTTTTGAATGGTCATTCCAGGTGTGTTTTTGTAGAACTCAAGGATTCTGCAACAACACATACTAAGAACAGCAATCCTCCTCCTCAGTTCTTCCAAATTTCAGTCATGGGGTCTATGTGGACATAGGTGCTTGAATCTGAGAAACAGAAGAGGTAACAGGGCTCCGCTTGTGTTGGCACAGCGTGGCTAAAAGAGACAAACCTGGGCTCATTTACACCAGAGCTCTTAGGCCACTGGAAGCAAAGCCTCACTTAAAAGCAACAACAAAAAAACCCAGGATTGAAAATATTTTGGCAGAACACTGTTTCAAGATGCAAGCTGATTACTTAGGATTTAAAAGAAAAAAAATACATATATCCGTGCATCTATGCATTTGGGAGAAGTGTTTTTCTTTCTTATTTCAGATATTCACCATTAACGGAGGTGCTGAGCAGGACACCAGGGAGTATTGCTCAAAATTCTCAGTTCCTAAACACGTTGAATAAAAGCAGACATCACAACAAACAGTAAAAGGAAAATGCATCCTTCGTAATTGCTTGGATGTATTTTGATTTTTTTATCGGCCCATTTACACAGATAAACATGACAGCCACTCACCAAAGGTCTGGGTTATCCGCGCTGTTGTCTATGCTGAACTGCTCAATTTCTGGTCCTACCTGAGCAACAAACTTGGCAAGCTTCTCAGCAGTTTCCATTGTTTTAGCATCCACTGCAAGAAACGGAATGCTCGTTATCTATAGCTTCATACAATACAGCTGAGAACTATCTCCTTCAGCAAAACAAATTATTTTTAGAACTTCCAGCAGAACACTCCACGCAATTCTTTTCTCATATAATTTACAATTTAAAATCTAATCTTGCATTTTCACTTACCATCAGGAAACTGAGCAGACAACGGTGGGAAAAGTTCAGGTGGTGCTAATAAATCCTCAGAATCTGCCCTTTCTTCTGCTGGCAGTGAGAGCTCTAAACCGCTGGCACATTGTGAGGATGAGGCTGTATCGAGGGAAGAAACCTTCTCAGACAGGCTGGTCTCCGAAGGCTTTGACTGGACTGACCCTTGAAGATGCTTGTCTTGGTGCTTCAGCACTGTCCCAGCCGAAAGCACAGTCTGTGTCCCTGTGGTTGCTCTCCGCAGCTTCCTTCCTCGAATACCATGTTGTGTGACAATTCCAAAACCTTTTCTTTTAAATAGCCTTCGCTTAATGCTTGCGACTTTCCTGGCATACAGCATGGCCCTGACTGATTCTGTCGCAGCTTCTTCTAGTGTTCTGCCCTCACCACCCGCTTCCTTGCCGGAGGACACCCGCCTTTGCACCTCCGATAACTTCAGTCTGTAATACTTGTATTCGAGACTATCTTCATCAGACAAGAACCTAAACAAAAGTCATACAAATACAATGAAAGCCTAAAGTAAAAGCACAACTAATCTCAAATTCTCAGACCAGAAACTCAGTAGCAATTAAAGCTTTTTCCAGAGGTATACAGAAGTTGCTACCTTAACACCAGCCTGTATAGGTTTTTCAGAATAACAGCCAACTCCTAAAGCAGGAAGGGAAGTATGTCAAGCAAATAAATGATGGAGAGTTTTGACATAAATCATTTGGCTAGTAATTAATCAGCTATGCTGCAATTCACTCGTGAAGAGATATGGTCATATTAAAAGATTGTTACATTTGGAAGTGTCTCAGCTTTCCTTTCTGGCCATTATTCATAGAACACTGGATCCATCAGTCCGTTACCTTACTGTATGTTTATATTAACATTTGCTTACTATTACTATTTCCATCTTGTGCATGTAAATTGCTTTTAACAGCTTCTATCTGGATTGACATATGGTCATTATTGACAGATTCAAAGGAATGTGATCTACTAGACAAAACTGAAGCAACAGGACAATTTCCAGGGATATCAAGAAGTATAATCAGCTGAGAAAACACTTTCAGAAAGTCTGATTAAATATCCAACAGGCTTTGATCTTACACCCATTGAATGACATTAATTTAATTCAATATATTTCCAAATATCTTCAGCAGGGAGCAGTATTACGACACACTGTTCAGACACACCTACCAATATTCAGGACAGTTCTTCTGAGCGTTTCTCTCTTTGGCAGACAAGGTTCCTGAAACAATGCTATTCACCAGCTGTTCAATTGTCTCTACAACTTTCCGATCAGCTCGCTGTGGGGCTGTAGGGAGAAATAAAATGCAGTCATTGTATTATTCTCATCAACAGGGTACCAGCATGTCATCTTTGTTATTCTTTTGACAGACTGACATTTGCAATTTTTCAACATATTAATACAAGAAAGGCTGCACTTAATACTAGAATAAATTAAGGAAACCACAGAAACTTCTGGAGTTGTTTCCTCAACTGAACTTAAACTCCAGAAGAGTTTATTTCGAGAACTGTCGTTTGAGAAACTTTGCCAACCTGGGCAAGTTAAGCCATCCTTTAAAAGGCAATTACTTATTGCATCAAAAGGATTTTGTGCAAA
>WKFP01013993.1:26722-46429 GCA_011057875.1 Pterocles orientalis | reverse complement strand
AATACAGCTGGCTTTGCTGCTAGAGGTTCAGATTTAACCATTTCTCGGTGTTCAGCAAGTGGCTTAATTCAGGTCAGGTAATCTAAAACCAGGCAAAGAATTTATCCCGAGTTTTCTTGGCAAGCTCGAGTTGTCTCTGGCGGAGGGAGGCAGGAGGAGTGTTTATTTTGTACTTTGGAGCTCAGAAAGCATATAAAAAAAAAAATTAAACTCTTCCAGATATTGTAATTCAGGGAGTCTTCTCGTGATTCTGCAAAACTGTGCGAACAGTTTCTGTGCAGATCTCTAAAGCGAGAAGGGCAGTGGACTCGTACTGAATGTTTTGGGATCAGCTTTGGATGCAGCTGGAAGATGAACGTGACCGAAGAGCTGAGTCTGCAGGGCACGGCTGGCGTTGATTTTTAACGGCTTAATCAAACCGGAAGGCAAAGACGGACCTCGAGGGGCCGTCAGTTATAGTTCATCCCCCTCTTCTGGGTGTTCCAGCCCTTTTTCTGTGATGTTTTTTGCTCCAAGGCTGAATTTAAGGCTGCAGTAATCTCGCCTCTTACCAAATCTCTCTCTGTCAGGCTCAATTGCTCAGTTTAACAATTGAAGGAAACTTAATTGAGCAACTTCCCTGGGTGCTGGTTAACTTCAGCCTGCCTGGGAAAATGTGTGAAAATTCCTGCAGGAACTCTCTTGATTTTGCTTTTTTTTTTTTTTTCCTAATTTAATCATATGCTTTCATTAGTGATGTTAACAGCACAATAAAAAAAGGAGAATCAATAGCTGTTGAGTAAGGAGGGAAGCTGGCACGTCTGACCGGCGTGACACGAGTGACTTCACCGGAATGAAACTGCAATCCTGCCCCAGGGGTGAACTGTGGCTGCACCCCAGTTTGTGTGACAGTCACATCGGCGAGCTGTGGGTGCGGTAGGCGCTGCGCACAACTCCCAGTTATTGAATGAAAAACTTTTCTCGATGCCTTCTTTAATCTCCTCGTTTTTGGTAACCGTCAGAGGAGTGGACAGCAGGACGAAGTCTCCTCTGCCGGTCTCACGGATCCGTGTGTGTTGTGGGTATCGAGTCCCAGCGGCTCTTCCCTGCTGCAGCCCCGTGGGTTTACCATCCCAGGGCTCTGCGCTGCTTTCGTAATTACTGCTGGGGTTGTCCGAGGAAAAAGCAAATATTTCTTTGCAGATAGCTGCCGTGGGATTCAGATAGCTGGGGTTGCTGTTTGCTTTGCAGCCTATCTGCTGTTCTTGCTGGACATTCTTTCAGAAACCGTGGTGTTTTGGGACAGGTCTAAATTCCGCAGGAGAATATCAGACAAACATGTTTTTCGGTAATGACACACGTTGCAAGCCCGTCTCTGGGCTGGCTGCCCAGGCTTCTCCTGTTTTCTGCTTATGCAGGGATGTGCAAACCATCGTGAGTAGCTCTGCTGCCGGATTTCAGGTGTTTTTCTAGTAACAGGTAGTTCCCGGTCTGCCCAGGTGTTGGCAGAATGGGAGCGGGTAGGGTGTTAGTGGAGCCTGGAGAGGACGGGCAGGGCGATTTCTGCCTCCCTCAGCCGTGAGTTTTCTGCAAAACCCACGTTTCCTCCTCCCAGTTGCTCCAGGAGGTTGGTGGAGTTGATCTGCCCTGGGGAAGCGTGTGCGTAGCTGGCAAAATACGTAAAGGAAGGATTTCAGGCAGGTTGTGCTGCAATGATGCGAAGTCAGATTTTAAAATAAGGTTTAATTTTGCAATATGGAAACGGATAACAATCTGTAAGCCTTTAGCGATGTGATTTTAATTGTACACACCCCGACTGGAGAATTTGTGCTTGTGGTGATGCTGGTCTCTGAAACGTATTGGCTCTATGGCCGAGGAACTAATTATCTTAATGCTGTGTCATGTCAAATACGTTCAAATGAAATAGCTGAAACACAGCCTCCTGATGGGATGCACAAGCGGCTTGGACAGCTAGAGCTGTTGTTTCTGAGCCCCCACCCCCCTTTGGGCAACGAACTGGCACCTGCCCGTGAGACATTCTTCCTCGTGGGTTGCTTTTATCATCTGAATCACTTGGTTCTGTCTCGCCTGTCCTTTTAATCCACATCACCAAGAAAAGCAGAACGTCTAACTTGTCAGAGAGTCGGTTTGACAGCTTGATTGAACCGGCTCAGGTATTCATCAGGCACTGCCGGAGAGAGCGGGGAGCGTGGAGAGGAAGGACTGACAGTGCTCTGGGTTTTAATTGCGGAGCCTGTTTATTCCCTGCGTCTCCTGGTGTGCAGGGAGTGAAGCTTGTCTGAGCGCACGGCTGTTCCTGCCGTTGTTCAAACACGGGCAGGATACCTGGACAGAGTCCGCGGGCTCGAGGACCGTCCCGGCGCAGAGCGCTGCAGCTCGGTTCAGCGCTTGGTCTAAGGTGCCCCTGCCTGAAACCAAGGGCCTGAGCTTCCCCGATTTGCAATTTAGCAAATCGTCTGTGCCCGTGGATGAGCCTGGCAGCGTTTTCTGGAGGAGCTGAAGCTGGGTGCTGGAGTAAGCACTTTGTCCTTTCAATAACCCAGCAGCGTTTTGGTGTGAAAGCCCAGCGTGTGTTACTCATTAAACCTCTAACGTTGAACTCGCCTTCGCCAGTGGTTTTGCTTTCTGGTTGTATATTCTCTCAGGGGCATGGTTTGCTGTGCAGCGTGTAGCACGGGGGAGTCTGGATCCAGTTGACGAGGACCCGTGTAACTGCAATGGAAATAACCCTGAAGTGTGGTATAAAAAAACACATCTAATCCACAGCTAGTTGTTTTTTTTTTCTTGTTGTTTCCTGTGGCTTTGCAAACATAAGTAATGACTGTGTACGGAGCGATACGAAATACAAGGATTTAAAAAATCTCCAGCTGCTCCACGCTGGGTTTCAGTGGATTACTTAGTGGGTGAGTCGCATTGCGATAGATGCAAAATAATGCCTGGCTTCTGATGGCCAGGAGCTGCAAACTCACACTGAAACCTGGGAGCACGGCTCCGTTCTCCGGGGCTCTGATGTGTGTGATGGGTTCTAACAGCCAGAATTCAGTTCACAACTCTCCAGCGTCGGAACCCAGCCCAACTCCAACCTAAAATAAAGCTGCATTGCTTTGCAGCAAGCAAATGCAAAAAAAGAAAAAAAAATGCTGTTTTTATATTTAAGCCTCTGTGAGCTGAGAGCCTGTGTTTATGCAGAGCATGAGGGCACTGAGCGGATAGACAGGTGTTTGTAAGATCAGAGCAAAAATAAAAAAAGAACATCTCTGAATAGGATCAAAGAGAATATTGTTGGGTAAATGGATATCATCGTTATGCCTGTGCATGTTCTAAAGTAAGTCCAGGCTTAATAACATCGGTTTAGTTTTGAAAATTTCCTTTTAGTCATCTCTCTCTCAATCATCTTTCAAAATCATCTTTTAAAATGGGGTTGCATATTGCCTTTCTAAGCTCTTTAGCGTGATTTCTATTTTTGTGGGCTTATTTTTGGTGGAGATAAAGCTGATATTGTGACCTACATTCCTGCAGCTGAGATAGCTGGGGATAATATCGCTACCTGTGATTTCTTTCACGCTTTTGCCGGAAGGCATTGTTCTACATTTCCCAGATACGTGATGTAAGAAGGAAAGGAAGGAACTACAGAGAGCAATTAGAAATTATCAACAGTCTGTGTTCTTCAAAATAATTCAATGAAATGCTCTGCTCCAGGGTGTTATGAATCGTCTTTGGTCTCGGTCCCTGCGGGAGTTTTTGTTCACGTGGTCTGATGGGACCGAGCTGTGACCAAACTTTCCAAGTGCAAGCGTTGGTGCTGTTTAGGTCGCGCTTCGGACGATCCGATGTGATCTTTCATTAAAATTTCATTAAAATTTGCTCTGAGCAGCATCCTGCAATCTCCTCTTTTCAAAAACACCCTCAAACGCCTTGATACGCCCCTTCCCAAAGCTTGAGCAAGCGATGTCCGGCGTGAAGGATCCCCGGGTGTGTTTGTCCTCCCTCGGACCGAGCGCACGGGTCACGCACAGCTTCGCCGTCGCAAATCGGTCACGCACGAACACCGGCGGAGCTGCTCCGTCTCTGCTCTGCGCTAATATCTGCTGCAGCCGAGGGGTTTTGAAAGTGAAGGCTGGCACTAATTTATGAGAGTGATGTGGGGGGGAAAAAATAGGTCAGCAAGTATGAAAGGTGCTGACAAGCATATAACATCTAGGGATTGTTAAAAAGGAGAAAAAAAAAAAAAGTCTGAAGACGGTCTTTCCCGGTGAGCAGGCGGTTGGGATGGAGGGTTCCCAGGCATCGGAGCGGGGCAGGGTGGAGGGTGCAAGGAAGGCTGCGGCGGGACTGGGGAGCGGTTTGGGAATTCAGGTTTCCTAATGCCACGGTCTTTGGAAGGAAGCTGTGGCAACGTGGCTGTTTGAGCCGGCATGCTGCTCCGAGAACCGATCTTGTCATTGCACCCGTTTGGGGATGGATCGCACACCTCTCTGTGCAAACTCGGGTCTTCCAAACTTCAGCTCTGTCATTTCTCGGTATTTAAGGATGGAAAAAAAAAAAAAAAGCAGAAATGTTAGAAAGAAGGATGCTAAACTGATAGCTTCTATTTAAAGCGTTACCTCTGCGTTGATACCCTGCCGCTGAGCTTAGGCTGACCTTGCCTTTCCCGAGGCACACGAGCGCCTGTATCCCAGCTCGGAGCAGCTGTGCAAACTGCCGGCTCGCCAGCTCCACGCACACGTGCGATGCGACTGCGGAGAAAGGGAGCTCTGAGCTCACGGGTGTGCTGCTTTCAGTCGGGTCGCTGGCGTCATCAAAATAGCCTTCACGGCACGTGTGAGCCATCGGATCTGTCTGTTTCCTAAAATAACCTCCAATTGCTCGTGGAAGGCTTTTGGGACTTACTGCTGTGACTATTTTTTTCCATTTTCCAGAGCTGGGTTTTAAATTTCTCTGCTCCTTCTCCAATATCTAGATGCTCAGCAGTCAGCAGAGTAGCAACCACACTCCTTGCTGTGAGCGATGGAAGGGGACGGAGCAGGAGCTAATTCCTCTCTCCAGAAACTCCGGATATTTTGATGTTGTAACTTGCAGCTGAGTTACTTGTGGGCTGAAAAGAGTGAATATAACTGACACAGTTTTTATGTAGCACCAAAGTACCCCCCACACATCCCCTTGGACATGAAGGCAATGGCACTAGGATCCTGGAAATGCTCTTCAGCCAGGAGCTGGGGAGAGGGGCTTTCCTGCTGAAAATGGCCCTGGGAGTAGGTCGCTCCTTCTTCCTGGGCAAGTTTTTTATTACCTGCAGATTTCCTGCTTCTGACATTAACCCCTGCCTTGTTCTTGTTCTCAGTTTAGGAGCTGTAGCTCTTCTGCCCGCTTGCAAGTGCGACTGGTATGGGTAATGGTGTGAGAGAAGGTCCAGTGGATTTCAAACGGCAGGATGTGGAGCCAGTTGCATCAACCCATCTTCCAGCAGAGGTAAGAGCAGGAGGTCGCTGGGTGTTTGGAGAGCAGAGCTGCGTGCCCGCTGTCCAGAGGAAGCATCTCAGTGAGGTTTGAGCTGCAGAGTCCTGGAAGAGTTGCAGTGTACGCGCACACCACATAATGTGTAAGGCTTGCTTTCTCCGAGCTGGCCACCAGTTCCAGCCCTCCGGGAAGGGCTGAGCATCGCTCCCGGCTGCCAAGCAGGCAGGGCGCCGTTCCCTGTTCAAGGTTACGTCTTGTTGTGTCTGTGGTGGCAGAGCAGGAAAAAGGGAGCCACGAGTCTCGGTTTCCCGGCTCTTGCTGCTGCAAACACTGGAGGAGAAGCTGAACCTTGGTCTGATTTAGACCAAAACTCAGGCTGGAGTTCACACAGTGCTGCCTGTGCATGGCTGCCCTTGCGTTTAGCACCAGGAAAATTGAACTGAACCGTGTATTTTGGTAATAAACATTAACTTCTTTAGCTGTGAAACATCCTGAAAAAAGAAAAAAATAAATGTTAACGATTCTTCTCCATGAAGACACAAAGCATATCAAAAGTTAACATTCTTAAGCCTTGTCTGGGCTTGTCTTTCAGTCCGTAACCTTCACGGTGTTAGATTTCAAGGCATTGACTTGCCTTCTGCCCAGGTGTTAGGAGAAGATAGCTGCTTGATAAATAGGAGCTGTGGCAGGAATGTCAATAACAAAAACACTTCCATTCAATTTATCATAGCAGGAAACCTGTCTTGTTTTATTCTTAGGATCTGGGGAGCAATGTGGAAATAGGGCTTGTGTGTTACTGGAGGGGCAAGAACGAAGCTTCCCTCCTGTACGTGGCTAAATCAGGAGGAGGTGGTGGCTTGGCTTTTAGAAATCTTGACGGCACATGGAAGAGGTGGCAGATGAGTCTAATCTTTGTTCTTCATGATCTGCCCGGGAATTTATTGTGCTTGAAATTTTGAAGGGAATTTTGACCCAGGTCATTAAGAGGGGATAAATGCTGCAGCAAAGGTAAAATACAATTTTTGCTTAGGATTGACTGTGTCACGCTAACCAGTGCTTCGTTCCAGGAGAACCAGGAGAAAAAGAAAGTGCTCAACTCCCTGATGTCCGGTGCGTTGGCTGGTGCTGTTGCTAAAACCGCCGTAGCTCCACTGGATAGGACAAAAATCATGTTTCAAGGTGAGTTACGCCAGCTTTTGCAAAATGCTCGCTCTTTGTTGTTAGCAGAATCCAAACCAGCTTCTCCGATGTGTGCAGCCAGCCGGTTCACCCGCGCTTTGCCCTCCTTCAGTCAGCTGGAGCCAAGTCTCGTGGCAGTCAGCAAGAGTTTTGCGTGACGCAGATGCTCAGTGCTGGCTAGAGACAATCCCCGTGGCTCCTGAGTGGTGGCTGGCCGTATGCATTCGGTGATAAAAGACTTTGCAGACACTAAAGGCAGCATTTGTGGGGATGATTGGTGACACTCTGGGTTTCTGTGTCTCTTTATTTGGTAGAAATAAGGCGGGGAGGGGAAAGGAGCGAGATCGGGTGACGTGGGGACACTGGAAGGAGGTGACTGAGCTGTTGGCATTTCTTGCTGGAGGCTGGATGCCAGGCTGTGCCTGCTCAGATGAACGCAGCGTTTTCTGCTAGAGAGTCGCGTTGTATTCCAGCCGAATTGGTTTGGTTGGAGTTAATCATGGAAAGTCCTGCGAGAGGCAGTGGTGCTGGCACACCTGGCTCTGTGTCGCAAAGCCCTTTTCGGAGCCTGTAAAGTGTGTAGCTGAAAATGAAACTCAGCTAATTGGAACAGAAGAGTCTCACGCGTTCAGGGAGATTTGGGGTTTAGCGCCATCACGGGCTCTGTTCGGTTCCCCTGGCTCAGCGCAGGAGCTGGCAGCGGCTCTGGTTGTCCCGAAGGGAAGAGTGCGGACAGCTGCCGCAGTCGACATGTGGTGAGGCCGAGAGTTTTAAATCTGGTTGACATCCCGGATGAAATGAATTGGGTAGGTTTAATCTAATCCCTGGATGAGATTTAATTTTGAATTGACTTTCATTTGACATGATTTTCATTCTCAGCCTAGCGGGGGCTGAGCCCTGGAGTAGCGGGGATGCGGGGCAGGGAGTTCAGGCTGTAGGGAGCTAGACCCGGGGCTGCGCTCGCCTCTCGGACCAGCCGCTGGTGCAGCAGCGAGTACGCGCTGTGCTTGCTCACCAGAACAAACACTGGGGTTCATCTAAGGTTGGAAATGTCAGGAGCAGAGGTGAGATGGAAACGGCAGCACTGGGGTGAGTCAACAGCTGTCTCGATAAATCACCGTTAATTTGCACAGCCCAACATTTATCCAGACCTGTTTGGTTTGGCCCATTAAACTCGCTGCAAAGGAGGTGATTAAAACTTGCCCTTTCTGACCAATTTTTAAAATATCTAATGGATGTTTTAGCCTCCTGCTCTCCTAAAGGTTTTTACTCCGGGGTCTCTTCCCTGTCTCTGGAGAGGGAGAGCATCTTTGGGTCACGGGAGGGAGAAGAGCTCGTGGCAGAGCCAGCTGCAACTGGTGATGGAGGTGTTTGTATTTCTTAAAAAAAACCAAAGCGTTGAATTGCATAAAGGAGCAGCGTGGTGGAAATGTATTTGCATGTGATTGTTTGATACACTCGAGAGGTTACAAGTCTCAAAGGAGTTTGAAAGAAACTGCAACAGACACTTAATTGGAGCCGTGTTTCATTAGCGTTGCCGTTCGGGTCTTAGCCTGGGTTTCCTTCCTGCTGGAGGGATGTTACAAACCAGAGCTGCCGCGTGCCAAACAAATCTGGGTTCCAAATGCCTTGTGTATTAGACAGTTAAAGAGATGCTGTCAGTTTGAGGGGATGCGAGAGAGGAAACGCCGTGTTCGTTGTGCTGGGACGAAAGCGTTCTTGCGTGGAGCCTCGCTACACAGCCCTGTGCTGTGCTGGGTCCTGGCGCTGGTCTGGGACCTGTGCATGGAAATGCTCTGCTGAAAGAAGGGCCTGGTGGGGGTTTGGGGGTTTAAAATTATTTTTTATTTCTTCTAAGTGCTTTAAAGTAAGCAGTGTGACCGAAACTGAGCATTTTCATAACAGCAGGTGGAAAAACGAATTTATCTGCTAAAGAGTTTGAGAGTACTTACCTGTGGAAAGTCTCTGTTTATTATAAAGAATCTCTTTTTTTCTCTTGCTTCTATTTTTATCCCGTAGATAAAATGCCTGTAGGGTTTATTTGATCCATCTAAATGTATTGCGAGACCTAATGCTCATTTTTTTTCTTTTTAGTGTCTTCAAAAAGATTTTCTGCCAAGGTGAGGTGATGTGTCTGTCTCCTGTTGACCTGAAGTGTTTGATTAATGGTAGCAATAGCCCTAACAGCATCTGCTCTTTGGTTTTATTTAACTTTCTTGCTTGGGTTCTGTTAGCAGCACTCATAGTGAAAGAGCACAGGGGGAAAGACGGGAAGGAGTGTTGTTTATAATACTCCTGAGGGCAGGGCTCTCTCTTGTTCACGTTTTTGGCCGGTGCTCGGCACAGAGCGGCTTCAGTCCTTGTTCATGCTCCAGGTTCTACCTGAGACGCGACAGGAAATGTTGTGGCATCGCTCAGGGCTTGCTTTTGTCCGACCTTCTCCTCTAGTGGTTGTTTTCTTTCTCCCAACCACCACGGGAGTTGTTTCAAATGATAGGAAATCTGAATCTGGGAGCTGGTGGCTGTCGCGGCTTGCTGAATGTTTTGCTGCACGTACATCCCAGCGGTTGGCGTGTGCTGTTAACACGTGTCATCCCCGTGTTCCTGCCCTGTACTAAGAAGATTAATTTGGGTTGAGAAATGGTTTGTGCAAACAGCGGTCCAGCTCTGTGCCTTGCCCTCAGAGGGAAGATGAAGATGTCTTGCACGTAAAGCTCCTGCCTCCAGTTCTGTTTTGCTCTAACGTGTCCGACTCAGCCTCCCCAGAGAGGACGTTTCAGTTGTCGTATTCTGGATTCAGGGTTGCGAGCGTGAACAGGTGATGCCGGCTTTCCATGGTTGGGGTGGGCAGGAGGATTTGGCGAGGTTAAGCTGCAGGGTCACCTTTTCCCCCCCTCTATTGTTTGGCCTCCCTCTTGTCGTGATCTCCCTGCCTGACCTTTGATCCGTTGCCTGCAGGAAGCCTACAGGCTGATCTATCGCACCTACCTCAACGAGGGCTTCTGGAGCCTCTGGCGAGGGAACTCCGCCACCATGGTCCGCGTGATCCCTTACGCTGCCATCCAGTTCTGCGCGCACGAGGAGTACAAGCAGCTCCTGGGGAGTTACTACGGCTTCCAGGGAAAGTAAGACGCAGCGTTGGCTTTGATCCTGGCTCAGGAGGATGGAGCGGTTGGTGGGACCGTAGGCTGTGGGGAGGGAGCACGTTTCCCTGCTCCGGGCAGGGCTGTTGGGTTGAAAGCTCTGCGGGTACGGAGTTGTGCGGGCACCTCTGGTGATGCAGAACGGGGTGCGCGAGGGGGCTAAGCAAAGGGCTGGGCTTCTAGTCTTGCACAGGGGAGATCTTTGTGGGGAGAAGACCCTGTCTTCTAGAGGCGTGAGCAAGAAGTGGCCTAGAGATTGAGTTAGCATGTCCCTGTGCTGAGAGCGGGCAGGCAAAACAAAGAGCTTTTCTTTGCAGGAGAAGCAACAAGATCCAGCCTTGGGCTGTTATCCGAGCCGTGCATGTGGCCTGAGCCTCTTGATCTTGGGCATAGAGTGTCTGAGCCACCCCGAGTCACGCTTGCTGTCCTCAACAGAGATTTTCTCTGAACCTCTGTCTCGAATGGCTGTGGCAAACCACAGCTGCATCAACCCCCCCCCCCAACCCTTTTCAGTGCGCAGGCAGGGAAGGGATTCAGTACCCGGTAGAGTAGAGCCATCCTCACAAGCCACGTAGTGTTTCCATCTCCAGGTGATCTGTTTGGTCTCTTCTCTCACCTTACTTTAGAGCGCTGACACCCTTTCCTCGATTCATTGCTGGCTCTCTGGCAGGCACAACGGCTGCCATGTTAACCTACCCCTTGGATATGGTCCGTGCTCGAATGGCTGTCACGCCGAAGGAGATGTAAGTGCCTAACGAAAGCAAGTACAAGCACCATGAACAAATGCAGAACTTTCTTTTAAGGTCAGATGACTTTATTCCCGTTTTCTGGGTCACTTCTTGCTCGGAGCCTTTGGTGTAATAAACCTCTTACAGCTGGGGTCTGAGCGCTGATTAAATGACCAGAGTCCCGGTTAGCCCGGGGACTGGAAGGAGATCGATACCGAAAGACCTCGCTAGTAAAACCCGCGTGTTGGTTCTTCAGGAGGCCAGCTGGCACAACGCCTCCGAAAGAGATCCGACAGACAGGATAGCACGTTGTGGCAGGGCTGGAGGAGAGCTGGTGACTGGCTTCTCCCTTTGCAGACAGGCTTCTGAAATCCCTTGTGGGCTGTTTGATGAGCTCAGAGATGAATTAATTAATTGCTGATCCTTCAGAAAGTCCTGTTGGAAGTGTTCCTGGTGTGTGCAGTCACTAACTGGCACAGATTTGGTTTTCCTGTGTCCACACAGGTACAGCAATATTGTTCACGTCTTCATCCGAATATCCCGAGAGGAAGGATTGAAGACGTTGTATAGAGGATTTACACCAACCATCATCGGAGTGATTCCGTACGCTGGGCTGAGCTTCTTCACCTACGAGACGTTGAAGAAACTACATGCAGGTAAAGGCAACTTGGTTGGCTTTCAAATGAAGTGGTGGAGGCTCTTGGCCAGGTTGGGGTGTTTGAATTCAGTTGTCCAAGTCCTTTTGCTGGCCTTGACGCCAGTTGCAAAGTCCTGTGCTTGTGGAGGATGCCTTGTGCCTCCCTCTCTCCAATTCCAGACTGTGAAGAAGACAAGCTGCAGAGAAGCAGTTTCTCTGTCTTGCAGAGGAACGAGAAGGTGCAAGTCTTGGGTGCAGCAGGACTCGGTTACACGCAGAGTCGGCTAACAGCCACGCTGGGGACAAAATCTGGGGGGCTCTGGCACTCAGTGCCTCTTGGGCTCTCAGCCCACTTGACCTTAATCACGCATTTATTCCAAGAAGCTTTCTACACTCTGCTACTTTCTCTTTCCCAGATCACAGTGGGAAATCTCAGCCATCCCCTCCGGAGCGGCTTTTGTTTGGTGCCTGCGCAGGCTTGATCGGCCAGTCGGCGTCGTACCCCCTGGACGTGGTTCGGCGACGAATGCAGACGGCGGGGGTCATGGGACACACGTACAGTTCCATCCTTCTCACCATGCAGGAGATTGTCAGGGAAGAGGGACTAATCCGGGGCTTGTACAAAGGACTCAGCATGAACTGGGTCAAAGGTCCGATTGCAGTGGGAATAAGCTTCACAACCTTTGACCTGACGCAGATCCTTCTCCGTAAATTACAGCACGGCTCTAAAGTTGAAAGGTAGTAGCTTAATCCCCGCAGCCCTTGCTGGGGAAAAGTACAACACGTGTAGAAAGAGCAACGCTAGCGTTCCCTCACTTTGTACGAGCTCTCCTGCAGCTGAGAACTTACCTTTCGTGTTTGGTTGGTTGGGTTTTTTCTGTTGTTGTTTTTTTGTTTTTTCTTTTTAATGAGCCTCTGAGTTATTTGGAAACCTCAACTTGAAACTAACCCTTTCCTAAACAAAATTCTTCTTGCCGTTCTGCAGCATTGAGTCCTCGAAAGCAGCTGCCTCACCCTCCTGTTTTACTCTCTGAACCCAGGCGTGGAGCCTCTCGAAGGAACGTGTGCTGCTGCTGGCTCCTCGCCTGCTCTGCGTGGGCAGGTGGAGCGGTGGGTGCTGAGAAGAGGGGACTCGGTGCTGGCGGAATGAACCCTCGGGTCTGGGAAGTGACCGCTGCTCCCGGGAGGCGGTTCGCGCTCGCCGAACACGTGTTAGCTGGGGGCAGTCTGCCAAGTGCAATATTGCAGTTAGTCCATAGGGAATTCCAGATTCCTCTGACCTGTAAGCATCCATCTCCATAAAACAGGGCACAGCAGGATTTAACAGCTCCAGATCACGTCTTTCGGTCTGGAAGCTCCAGCTGGAAACACTGCCCTCTTGCAAATCTTCTCATTTCTGGGTTGAGTTGCATAAACTATCCCTCGCTTGCAGTGTCCCCCTGAGATTACCAAAGACTGCAGACAGCAGGGGAGGGGAGTTCGGAGCGGTTTTGTAAATCAAATCCTCGTGTTTGTTGTCGGTGCTGTTGAGTTGGGGCCGTGCCTGGATTCACCAGCCGGATTGAACCGAACTGCAGCAGTGCTTTCGGGCTGCCCAAACCCTTCCGTTGCTGTCGTGGTCTTCAAGGCGGTGTTTTGTGAGGGATTTGCAAACTGTAGCGTTGATGCACTAGAAAAGGAAGGGTTGCACACTTAAAATTTCATCAGTTTTATCTTTCAGTATTATCGTTGCCGTTTGATGCAAGAACAAACATCTCAGAGCTGCGCAGGTGCTGTAGCTATCCCGAAAGGCTGCTCGCGTCTCAAGCTGCTGACCCTGCTTCCGAACAACCTTCGTGTCTCCTGGTGCCTGCTCTGGAGGTTGTGTCGCCTCCGTTCGTCAGTCCACACCTAAACCCACTCGCTCGTGTTCCCAGAGTTCTGGACCAGCTGTGTCCTTGGGAGAAGGGGCTCCACAGCCAGCACTGGCCCTTCAGCAGTTCTGTATCGTGCCAAGCGTTGCCAGTTGCAATTTGAAAACAAATGGAATTTCAAATCGATCTTTGGGGGGATGGAGATTTGGGGGTGGGTTTGGTTCCTGTTCCATTCCTGTATTAAATCTGGAGTGCGAGAGAGGTGAGAGCAAGCTTCAGACTTCTCTGAGAATCGAGATCAAAAATCCCTTTCCACCTGATATACTCCGTAATGTATAAAAGAGAAATAAGGCGTCACTTAACAGCTGTCCTTTCTGGCGTCTGTCTGTAGCCATTGTAGCTTGAGCCTCGTGTCGTGGCTTTATTATCGGGCATGGAGGTAGTTGCACAGTGGGTAGCAATAGCTTTCTCCTTTCTTTTGTCTTTGCACTTGTTCCTTGGAGCAAAACTTGCTTCTCATGCCAAATATTTCCCCAGGAATTGAGCACCTACACTTCCAGGTTGCGGACGTGGCGGAGAGCCAGCTGACCGAAGTATTTGGATGCACGTTGTTCCCAGAGCACGTGGGATCGATCACACTTTAATGGCTGTGGACGGGCGGGGTATTAACCTCAGAAATTGCTGCCTCCGAGCCCACAACACTGATTTCCGCTGTGAAACTTGACTGCAGTCACTGATTTACCTTCTGGTTAAAGACGTTAGGTGGTGGTGTTTTAAGAGTCTTTCGAGATGATAGCCATGAACTCTGTGTCATTTCTGCTCCTATCGCTAACGGAAGATGATCTTGGGTGGAATTTTGTTCAGTCCTTCACAAGAGCTCTGATTTCTTTTCTCCAATGGAGAAGCCAGTTACTTCTGCTCTTGCCTTTGCCTTGTCTGGCCCAGGGAGGGAATACGAAGGCAGTTGCATCCTGTCGCAAAAGCGAGGCGCAGAGCAGCGTCGGGGTGTGTCGGCAGCTGACTGTGCGTGTGTGTGTGACCTGTGCCGGGTTCTCTCTCGGCTTGGAGGCACCAGTTCAGAGCACGGTCCTTCCTGCACAGCCGATGGGTACCATGCGAAGACCAGAGGAAGCTGAACTGTTGCATCCAGGCTCGGGTGGGCTCCTTTGCTCCACAGCCCGGTCCTCATCTCGGAGACCTTGTCTTACGGGATGTTGAGCATCACCGAACCCCTACGGCAACAGCGGTGGATGAATTCCTCCTGGGTCCTGACCGAGAAAGGATTTACACTGGATGACCGGCCTCTTGTTTGGGACTGAACGGGAGGGCAGCCCTGCACAGGGTGCCTGCTGCCACGCCGGGAGTGCGGCTGGTGTGTTCATGGAGTGGGAAGCCCATGGAGGAGGCAGGTTCTGGCTGGCAGACCCCAGCATCGCCCACCTCGCGGCCCAAACGCGGTGCAGGCGGCTCCTCTAGAGCCTGGGCACCCCGAGCTGGGACCTGGAGCACAGCCAGCTGGAAGCCTTGGGCTCAGATGAGTTGTTCCTTCGTTAGCTGCTGCACCTGATTTTAATTCGGTGGAATTTTAGCCAAACCTGTTTTTTCCAAGTTTTGCAGGCTGAGTGTTTGTTCAGAGACAGATCTTTGAATTCAGTCTGTGATGGTTTTGGTGCTTTTGTTTCTTGGGCAAAAGTGTTCAGAGCAACTGTGTGTTGGTGCTTGGGGTTGTTTTAAATAGCTTTTGTTTTTTTTTTTTTTCTCTCTGATTTGAATGTAGAAAAGGAGAAACAGAGTGTTCTCTTCCCTTCTCTTAATCCTTACATGAATGGAGACGTGTTCCAGATCTCTCTGCTGCCTGGAATGAGTGTCCAAGGAGTTTTGGGCATGCTGATTCGGAAAGAGAGGGTGCCTGTGTGCTGGCCAGGAGGGTCCGTTGCCTTTTAGCTCTGAGAAAGGAGACAACTCTAACAGGAATATTCTCTAGTCCGTCTTTAGAACTTCTTTACTACCCCAGATTCCCCATTCTTTTCATTTTGTTCTCAAATTCCTTGCTTTTATTTTCTTGTGTCTCATTTTTCCTTAACGCATTACTGCCAAACATTAATTTGTGCTTTTTTTCTTTTTTCTTGTCTGTCCTCCCTCTAAAGCTTCTGCACCTTTAGTCCCGCACTAGCACTTGGAGAAAATCAGGTCCAGTGAAATGCATTCAGAATGACACAACTGCAGCTTTGCCAGCGATGCCCAAACAGCCCGACGCCCCTGGCAGGGTGCCTGGGGGGGGACAAGAAGCTGGAGGCACTAGGTGATGGGGCAGAAGGTTTTGGGGTTTTTTTTGCAAGGTTCTTGAACGTTCCTCCTGGCACCTTTCCTCCCAAGCTGTGAAGTGCTGCTGCTTCGGGTCGTTTCCTCCTTCGGTACCTCCGCGCGATGCCCACGGGCTCCGTGAACGCGGCCGCTTGCTGGGTGGGGAGCTCGGGGCGAGCTTCTGGGACCCTCGGGGGGGTCACTTGGGGAACTTGAGCAGGGGAGAGGTGGGACCTGAGCTGGCTTCTTGCAAAGCCCTTTGCCCTGCCCCGGGAAGGCAGAGCTGCCCAAGAGCCGGCTGCTGGGTGGCAGGACTGTGGTGGAAGGACCAGGAGGGGTCTCCTGGGTGTGAAGTCCTGAAAGCCGTGGGGTGGGCCGGGGGTGCAGCACTGGTACTCCGTGGAAGCTCTCCAAAAGCCGTTTCGTAGCTTTTGTGGACAAACAGTGGTACTTCTGTTGACTTCTTATCGCTAGAAGGACTCGAGCACTATCACGTTCACTCTCCGGTGTCTGGAACACAAAAGCAGGAGCAGAAGCACGGTGACAGCCCCGCACGAGGCTGGTTCCCGTCCTGGGTGGGCAGGAGGGGGGGAACGCGCTGGGATAACTCCTGTGCCGCTTCCCCAGCGCCTGACGGGGCGTGTGGGCTCTGCGGAGAGCCGGGGTGGGTGTTACAGACCCTCGCTGGGCCAGAGGAGGAGGTGGCTTTCCTACAAAACAGCCTTTTATTTATCGTAGGGGCTGATTCCTCCCGCTGCCCCGGAACCGCCTGCGCTGCGGGTGTCCCAGCGCTGTCCCTGTGGTCTATGCATAATTAGCACAAACACTGTTAAATGCCTTGTGTCGAGATGCGTCCTCACCGTGTGCGTGTCCGTATGCGTGTCGATTTTGACGGCTTTTCTTGGATCTGGAGTTCTATTTTATTGCAGTGAAGACACTTTGTTACATAATGTTTATATATTTTAAGATTTGTGCCAAGAGAGGATGTATATTTAATAAAAAACTATATAATTGACTTTTGCTGACTCAAAACCTGTGGTTCCTCCAGAGGAGACCTGTGCTGTCCCTGTCCCCAGCGCCGCAGCCTGGGATGGGGACAGGGCAGCAGTGGCAGCAGGTGGCACTGTCGGCTTAGGCATGGCCGGGTGGCTTCCCCCCAACTGGGGGTCCCCTGGCTGCTGCTCAGTTTTCGGTGCTTTTGGTGCTTGTATTTCAGGTCGAGTGGATGTGACACGGCGATGCCTGGCCAGGCAGGATGGTCCCAGCAGCGAGGACAGCTCCAGCCATCCCCTGGACCCACCGCTGCTCCCTGCAGCTGATGTCCTGGGTGTACCCCGAGAAAATTGAGACCCCCGAGGCTGAGACTTGCACCAAACCTTGCGGGAAGCCTGCGGCAGGCTGGAGATGGTCCCTGTCCCCCTGCCCAACCCCTCCGGCCGAGGGTCCCACCCCTGCCTGCGCTTTCAGGGGAGCATCCCCCCAGGTGGGTTGGGGTGCCAGCCGCAGAGAGCTGCGATGAGCACCTGCTGGGAGCAGGGACAGCACCCAGGGCGCGGGCAGTAGGGACAGCGAGGGGATTTCATCTCATTTTGGATGGAAGCGGGGCGGGGAGGCAGAGCAGGAAGAAAGACCTCCAGGAGCGGCTGCCATCCAAACCCTCTCCCCAGCCCGTGGTTTCTTGCCAAGTGCAGCTCGACAGCCCGCGGTAGGTGTGTGCCAGGGCGATGCGAGGCCATTCGGCTGCTGGGGCCAGCGGAGCCTCTGCAGCGATGAAACCTGGTCCCAGCTGCTCCCTCCTCTGCCCCGAGCCCGAGCGTGGCCCTTGGCTGAGCCCAGCCCGTCCCCTATTCTAAATAAAAATACAAAGAGTAAAAAAAAAAAAAAAAATTCCAGGGTGAGGAAGATGGGAGGGCTCTTTCATTTTATTTGATGTGGCCCAATTTCAGTGCCTGTGGATCTGTCTCCTGCTCTTGGCTAGTCTATCAGTCATTGTCCCCGCCTGAGAGGGTCACGTCTGGGCAGATCTCAGGGGAGGAACTGTCTGCATGTCTGAATGCGGCACAACCCGGGGCCCTAGCAACCATCCTCCTGCTGCCCAGGCTTCCCCCCCAGCTCAGCCCCCGGCTGCTTCCTCCACATGCTTCAGGAAAATTAGATAAATGAGCCATCAAGGCAGCCGGACTCGCTTTTAATGGGACGGCGCAGGCTGGAACAAGTCCCTTCTGCATCCCAGCCCTTGGGGGAAATCGCTTCTTCCGGCACCTTTCCACCCACGTCCCGGTGCCAGCGCTGCCGGAGCCCTGGGCTGGTTAGTGATGCTCTGCTTTCCCCGGCTTTTTCAGCAAAATTTCCCCAGAATTTTCCCAAAAGGGCTTTTCCTGCGCCCGAAGCTGGGCTGTGCCCGGGATGCGGGCGGAGGGCTGGCTCCTGGTCCCAGCCCTTAGGAGAGGGAATTAAGCCCATTACAAGGCCATCAAATGGGATCAGAGCCCCGTCCCTTTCTCTGAGCAGCCCCGACCTGCTAATCCTTTTTCATGCAGCTGGACCAGCACCCACCCTGCGCTGGGGAAGAGCTGGGCTGGGCTGGACGAGGGGCTGCAGACCCCATTCCCCCCGTAGCCGCGGCCCTTTACCACCCCGGGGCCATCCCAGGGCCAGGACCAGGCACCTCGTCGGGCTGGGATGGGGGGACGGTGAAACCTCCTCCTCGAGGGCGATGGGGCCGGGCTGCAGGGTTTGTTCCAGCGCTCAGCCTCTTCCCCCGCTGCAGGAACACGGCGGGGGCTTTGCTGCTGCCCTCGTGCCCTGGCCGAGGGGCTGCGGGGCTGCACCGTGCAAAGGAAGCGGCAGCTTGTGGCGTGGCAAAGAGGCTCGGGGTTCCTTATTTATTTCTAAACCATCCAACAGCCCAGGCTGCTGCGCCTGAGGACTTCACACGAAGCAGAGGGGTGACCCCTCGAGGAGCTCCAACCCCGCTGGCCGGAGCAGCGACCCTACAAAAACCCCCTCGCCCTCAGCCGGCGGAGGCAAACCCCGTGTGGGTGCTGGCCAGGGCGGCAGCTCGTCCATCGCCCCGCGGGACCGGGACAAGGGGCTGGAGGGACGCAGCCCGGAGCGGGAGAGGCACGGTGGTGATGGGCGGCAGGAGCAGGCGATGCCCGTGTCAGCCCAGAGGCGTAAAACCCGTCGTGACGAGCTGGTGGCAGAAATGTCCCCGCGTCCACGTGTGCGCCACGGGCGCGTGCAAAGCGGGAAACCAGCCGAGGAGCGAGGGGACCGGCAGCCGGGCACAGCGGGGCACGTCCCAGCTCCCCCCAGTCAGGAGGCGGCCAGGTACTGGTGGAAGTAGAGACCGAAGAGGCTGGTGACAACCTGGCAGGCGGCCACCCACCAGGTGAGGAAGGCGAAGAGTCCGCGGAAGAAGAGGGGGGTGAAGATGCCGCCCACGACGCCCGTGATCTGCTCCACGGCCGCACGCACGTCCTCCCCGTCCTCCCCGCCGGGACGTGTCGGTGCCGCGGGCGCTGCTGGAGGGAGGGGAGGGGGCTCCGGGTACAGCCCCCACGAGTGATGCCCTGTGTGACAGAGGGGACAGGGTCCAGGGGGTCCGTCCCCATGCTGGTGGCTGAGTCCCAGCGCGCTCGCTGCATTCACACCGACTGCAAACCACGTCCCGAGAGCCTGGGGACGCCTCGGGTGCTGGTGGCGTGACGATGGCAGGGCTCCTCTTGCAGCCCCAAAGCCCCCTTTTTTTTTTTTTTCCCCCCACCGCTGCCTTACCCAGCGTCTTGAGGAGCAGCGTGCAGTGGAGGGTGAGGACGACGGGTCCCAGGTACTGCAGGCTGACCACGGCCACGTAGCAGTAAATCCTCGTGATCTGCAGGGAGCAGCGGGCGGTGGGCGGCTGTGCCCGGACCCCCTGCTCCCCTCCCAGCTCCCGCATCCCGGACCTTGCGCTGGATGTCCAGGACGGCGATGCGCCCGGCTTCCTTCCGCATCTGCTCCACCCAGCGCTCGGCCAGCCCCAGGTACGCCTGCAGGTGATGGCGGGTGACGGCCAGGCGCAGGAGGCACAGAGCGACGATGGCCCAGAGGCGCGCGGTGTCGTACGCAGAGTCCGACATGCTGCAAGGGGAGACGGCTCGCAGGGGGGTCCTGGGGGCCAGACACCCGCCACGCCCCCGAGGGAGCCTGATGGAGGGGGGGACGGGAGGCTACTGGTGTTGGAGGAGGTGGACTGGTGTGCCCGTGCCTCAGTTTCCCCCTGGAGCAGGGATGCTGGGGCACAAAGCGGGGATGCTGGGCACAAAGGAGGGATGCTGGGGCACAAAGGAGGGATGCTGGGCACAAAGCAGGGATGCTGGGCACAAAGGAGGGATGCTGGGCACAAAGTGGGGATGCTGGGC
>WKFP01013992.1:91352-103337 GCA_011057875.1 Pterocles orientalis | reverse complement strand
TCTTTGACGAGCTTCTTAATTAGCCAGAAAGTTGGGTCATAACCACTGCTGTGTCTCCCCTTGTCATGGTTAGACTCAAGGGTGTGTGAAAAATCGAACCAGCACAATGAGCGTTCAGAGGAGCTCGTGTTCATTTTAGAGAATGAAAAGAGGAATTATTTTTTTTTCCTTCCACTCCCCTGTTGATAATGATTTTTTCAACACCCTCAGGAAAGGAAGAGAAAGGGGTTTCTTTGGAAAGGGCTGGAAAACCTGCATCCTTCCGAAACGATAGTGGTTTGGGAGGAAAGTGGCTCCTGGGCTGGTGCAACGGGCTCCAGGATGGGATGTCTGGGGCTGTCCGAGCCTGGGCTTTGCTTTCTATGGCAGGGCAACACAGCCCAGCCGGCAGCACATCTTAACCCTTCCTTAGCCCTCGCAGCCCAGAAGTGCTGCGTTCAAATTGCAACACAAGATGGTTTGGGCAAGGTCTTGGCTTGGGGTCAAGGCCAGCAGCTTCCCACAGCCCTTTGTGCTTGGTGAAGGACATACTGTGATTCCTGTTTTGATCCCCATTTAAACTTTTTTTCCCCTCCTCATGAGCATTTTGCAAGGTACAAGGCATCCTTGCCTTGCAGCTGGGAGTTCGTTGGCAAGCCTGAGAACTCGCTGAAGTCTATCCTGGTTCAGGAGAGGACAGCTATGATTATAACAGTGGATTTCTGAGATAACAACCCAAACTTGACCAGTGCTTACCTTTTTCTTAGCCTGTCTTTTGCTCTGCTTGCCTCTGAAGCTCCTTTAGACCACAGCAGAAGGTCATGGAGCCTCCATGGGATGGGGAGATGGCTCCTCTTGCACTTTGCAGCATCCTTCATATGTCACCTGGGTATTTCTGTCGCTGACGTCCTTGGGTGCTAAAACACGGTCCTGGCTGCTCAGACTCCTCCCGCAGTGCCCGATAGACTGGGTGGGTTGACACCCGTGTGCGATGAAGATGGGCCAGAGCTGCTTTGCAGACGGTGGGGTGCAGCAGGCAGCGAGGGCTGCTCTGCCTTCTCCAGTATTGTTGTTACTGGAGCATCTGGCTGCAGTAGGTGATGGGAAGGAAAGGTACCTGAGCATGCTCTAGATCCTCAGTAACCTTGGGTACGCTTGAAAGACCTGAAAAGGGTGTCTCGGGTCTGAGGGTTCAGTGTTTTGTGTATGAATTGGATCTGCCAGGCTTTCCCTGGTGCCGGTTGCCTTGTAGAGTTGGAAGATGCTGGACTTGGTGTGATTAACAACAGTGAAGCCTTAGATCCTGCCTCTTGGAGCACAGAGCTCCTGATTTTGATGGGTTAAATGTCACCTTAGACCTTGGGGAGTCTTTGAGGGCCCTGGGCAGCATGTTGTGTGGCCTTGGCTCTTCCCAGACCCTTGATATTGAGGCTGGGGAGGCACTGCTGGGTGCTGAGTGTGGCTGTGGTCTCTAGCAGGACCTCCACAAAGCATTGGAGGATGCCTCGATGTCTAAGGTAATTGCAGCACAGAAGGTTGCTGAGGTTGGGAAGGACCTGCTGGAGGTGTCACCCTCTGCAAAGTGAAGAATCGCATCTCGTGGGACCTGTTTTTCCAGCTTGGCTGCATTACTCTTGGCACAGATGGCTGTGTGATGGGTCGAAGTGCTGCAGGTTGGTCATAACCCTGCCCTGTTAGGGGGTGATCTGGAAAAACAGCCCCAGTTCTTGCTCCAGCCCTTTATAGATGCAGAAAGAGGCAAAACACGATGTATGACCAAGCTGTTATTTGCCTTAGCCCCGACCCCCTTCTTAAACAACCTTCACCAAGTTATTTCTGGGGCTTGTGCCTCCTTTAGCTGCTGTAATGTTCTTATTTATTAAAAAAATCTGTATTCATTCAAAAAAATAATTCCACAGCAGGTTTTGGCAGTAATGAAAACAGCCCCGCAGTGTTTCAGAGCCGAAAGCCCGTGCCAAGGCACTGAAGGTGAATGAGTTGGGTAGAGCGAGGCTGTGTCGTTGGATTTCTCGGTTATTGGTTTACCCTGCCCTGGGCACGCTGCCATCCCTCTCTGCAACATCCAGCTGATGTTCGCCCTGTGTCCAGAGCCATCGAGGCATGTCCTGCCTGCCCTTGGGTCTCTCTGGGTCAGACTTGGGTCAAGGTTGGGCTTGAACTTTGCAGACCCATGGTCAACCTCCGCCAGCTAACAGGATGGCTAAGCAAAGTCCAGTACTGGCTTATCTTTGCTTTTAGGATTTTTTTTTTTTTTGGAGGGGGATATCTGGGATGGAGTATGCTGGGGAGTCTCACTTCTCCGGGACAGCAGAGCTCTTCTGGGTTGCGATGAAGGCATCAACGTGCTGGAGCCACCAAAACTGGTGGCAAAAAGGTGCTTACACTAAGACACTGGGGAATTTATTAAAATTATTTTTTAGAGAAAGTGTAAAATAAGAAGCACAAAGCCAGGAAAGCAGCTTTGCGGTGTAGAGCGCTCAAGATCAATGGAGGTATCAGCTACGGGAGAGAGAGGCTCAGAGGAAAGCGGATCTCTCCAGGAAGGCTGGTTTGGTCAGAGCAGATGCAGGTTCACTGTCTGGAGTTGATGGGGTGCCTGATGCCACTGTTCATGCAGCAAAGACCCAGAAGGTCTTGTGTAGACACCAGCTCTTCATTCACCTTCCTTAATGGGGTTGGAGCAGGAAGAAAGCTGCTGGGTGATGGGGCTCTTGTCTCTCCCTTCCTATGGAGACACCTCTAAACACGAGAAATGGGCGTGAAGTCCATGTTTGGGCTGTGAAAGTGAGTCATACTTACCCAGAACGTGGGTGAATGTATGGTCCCCTGGTGTCAGGAGATACTGGAGCATGAAAAGGCGGAGGAAGAGCCCCTTAAGGATCTCCAGTTTGGAGGGAGGTTACAGTACCCAGCAGGAAAAGGGAATTCACCACATCTGGGGAGATCTTTGTTAGTGGCAGAGTAAGAAACTCTCATTGTGGGTAAGGGTTGAGAATGGAAATGGAATAAATGTCCATTAGTGCTTGTGCTGTGGACTAGAACCTCCTGTCTGGGCATTTCTCTGGAGGCTGGTCCACATGAGAGCGCTCTGGAAAGAGAAACGTAAGGACTAGGAATGAAACGGGACTGGCTTCCAGGGGCAAAGCTCCTCTCAAACGATGTCTGTGCATCTCTTCTCCTGCCTGGTCTTGGTGGAAACCTCGCTTCAGAGTTGGTGCTGTGCAGTCAAGTGATGACTTTGACTTTTCGAGTCCAGTTAAATGTTCCAAGCACTGGAGAGAGATGTCAGAGGCTGAAGTTCCACCCCATACCCCTTCCCAGATGGACTTCAAACACTTCTCTTTGGTCACAAGATGATAATTAACTCAAACCCTTCGTTCCCACTGGACCTTTTAATGAAAGCCCAGAGTCATGAGTCCCTCCGATGTGCTGGCACACCACCACCACCAGACCCACAAGTGCTCCAGCACAGGAAACCCATCTTGTGCTGGTTGCTTTCTAAAAGGCCAAATTTCATCAACCCTGACATGTTTGAGATGTTTGACCTTGTGCATTTAGAAGCTCTGTCCTTCAGTGGGTTTCTGCTGCTTTATTTTTTTTTTAGATGGGTGGCCCAATGTGCAGTGAAGAAATCCCAAAAATGTTGGGAAAAAATCCCCTCAAAGCTCGTAGCAAGCCATCTGGGTGGATGTACAGGTACAAGGAAGGTGTAAATGAGGGAGGAGATGTGACAGGATGGATGATGGTGGCTGCGATTGTAAAAATCGGGATGGAGACAGGGCGGCTCCTCTGCCAGGAGAAGCAGAGCGCCAAGGCAAGCCAAGGAGTGAAGGCTTTGAGCCAAGAGTGGCTGGGAGAGAGCCAGCTGCCTTGGGGCAGGGCTGGGGGAAGCTGGTGGAGGAGGTCTCTCTGTGATGGACCAGGAGGTGCCTTGCTGGTGCGTTATCTCCACCGCTCGCCATCAACCGACTGCAGAGAGAGGCCTTGGGGATGGGTGTTGCTGGATCTGCAGGACTTGTCACCTTGGGCAGCTCCATGAAAGAGTGTACATCAAGGTGCTGCTGGCTTCGGAGGAGACCTGGAGAGTCCCGTGTCTTCTTTCCAGGTGGCCCCAAATCGCTGCAACGCACAAAGCCCCAGTAGGCTCTGATCTGCCGCGATGCTCAGCATCATCAAAGCACCAGGCAGGCGCTGGGAAGCTGGCCACCTCCAGAGCTGGGGTGTGTGATTTCTGAGCTTCCCATTGCCTGTGCTGGCAGGGAAAAAAAACATCTGCAAGGACTTTATCTGCTGGGCTGGGAACCGTCCTCCTTGTTGCGTTCCTCTTGAAGCTTCTCTGCAGGATGGAGAGGGGGGAAAGACGGTGCTGCTGGAGCAGTTGTGGTTCTACTGTGCGGCAAGGGGGTTCCTATCTGCAGCTGAAATGTTGCAGGGGAACTGGCAAAGTGCTTTACGGTTCTTCTGGATAACTGGAAGTGTATTTCTAGCCAGCCCAGGGCTGCTCACTGCTAATGAGATGCCCGTGGGGCTTCAGGAATGAGTCAGCGTTGGCATTCTTTGCTCAACTGTTGTGGGTGCCCCATCCCTGGAGGGGTGCAAGGCCAGGCTGGATGAGGCTTTGGGCAACCTGGGCTAGTGGGAGGTGTCCCTGCCCATGGCAGGGGGTGGCACTGGATGAGGTTTAAGGTCCTTTCCCACCCAAACCCTTCTGGGATTCTATAACTGATCCGTGTTTGTTGCTGTCGGTGTTAGGCAAGGGCGTAAAAAAGGAACAAAAGCTCTGGGCTGCATCTTTGGGAGAGCTGGTGGTCTAAATGGACAAAACAAGAAGCTTTTGGGGGAATAATGGGGGTGCATGGAAGGAAAGGGACTTGTGCCAGGTCACAGCAGAGGATGGTGCAGGATGGATGCATCTGGGGAGCTGTGTTCATGGTCTCCCCTCCTTGCTGTCAGAAATGCACGGAGATGGCAAAGCGCAGGGCGGGGGTCTCCAAGGATGCGTCGCCGGGAGGTTCATATGGATTCAGTTAGCGGCGTGAAATAGCGATGGTGGTAAGAGCGCTGCCGTGCCATTTATCACTGTCGGGATGGAGCGGGGGGGGAGATGGGCGAAGCCAGCTGACAGTCCCGCTCGGTAGCTGTAACGCAGGAGTGAATAATGACAAGTGAAATCCCACCCAACACCCAGCCCTGTCCTCCCCCTGCCCACCACACACATTTCTCCACTCAATCCTCTCCTCTGCTTAGCACCTGCAACACCTCCAGCCCTGGAAACAGGGGATTTGGGGGGTATTTATCAGCTGCCGTGAGAAATGCCCGTCATTCCTACTTGGAGCTCCTGTTCCTGGGCAGAGTCATTTGTTTTTCCCAACAGAGGATTTTTTGGGTAGGTCTCCTGTGCCAAGATTCTGTCAAAAGGGAGGTAGGGGAGCGGGTGAGTTTGAAGATGGATGTCCCACCTGCTACGCCGTGTTAGTGTCAAGGCGCAGAGATCAGCGGGAATGGAGATGAAGCTGGGAAACGCACGGAGGGGGGAGAAAAATAAGGTGCAGACGTAAGAAGAAAGGCGCTGTCGTGCTGTCTGCTTGTTCGATGCAGACGGCTTGGAGTGGCTCCACAGCAGCTTATGAACGTGGGCTGCTCGCTGGGGCTTTATTTATCATGATTTAGTACGATAAGGGTCACTTGAAGGCAGGAAGCAGCATTGCTGCTTGAAAATCATAGAATCCCAGGATGGTTTGGGTTGGAAGGGACCTTGAAGCCCATCCAGTGCCACCCCCTGCCATGGGCAGGGACACCTCCCACTAGCCCAGGTTGCCCAAAGCCTCATCCAGCCTGGCCTTGAACCCCTCCAGGGATGGGGCATCCACAGCTGCTCTGGGCACCCTGGGCCACTGCCTCACCCCCCTCACAGGGAAGAAATGGGTGTCTTCTGCCAAACACAAGTGGTCTGGAAAGATGATGGGCTTTTGGTGAGCGATATCCTTTATGTTCATCCGGGCTGGTCAGGAGGAGTGAAGGGTGGGGCTGGTTGAACAGGAGAAATGGGGCTAAACAGGGACCACTGGCATTGGAATTGGGAGGTGGTGAGGGATGGTGGGTGGAGGCATCTCTGTCCTTGTAAGAAGGAGCATCCTCCACCTGCAGTCCCACAGCGTGGGTCCAAGTGGGTTTATTTGCATAAAATCAAAGAGGGGAGATGGAGATGAGATGTGAGGAAGAAATGTTTCCTGTGCGGGGGGTGAGGCAGTGGCCCAGGTTGCCCAGAGCAGCTGTGGATGCCCCATCCCTGGAGGGGTTCAAGGCCAGGCTGGATGAGGCTTTGGGCAACCTGGGCTAGTGGGAGGTGTCCCTGCCCACGGCAGGGGGTGGCACTGGATGGGCTTTAGGGTCCCTTCCCACCCAAACCATCCTGGGATTCCGTGACTATGATCCCATGAGTGTTCCAGCAGTCAGGCATCCTGAGAGGTCTTGTGTTGCCATTTGTCCTACGGGACAGACTGGCACGGGCCAGTTGGTGTAAAAGCTTCGTGCCAGTGAGTGGATATAGATCATGCAAGTCATGAGGAGCTGCCATGTGACGAGGAGAAATTGCTCCATAGGAGAAGGCTGTCACCCCCTTCTGTTACTCAAGGCTATAAAAAGTTGCCCTGCCCCAGGTTTTTCCCTTGCGTGTAGTCTCTGATCTGGCGTCTGGCTTGGATAAATGGAGCTTGCATCTCCATCAGGGTAAGGAAGAGGAATAATTAGCGATCTGAAGATATTTATAATGACTCTGCTCTTCATCTCCTCTCCCTGCAGCCATGCATGTGACCCAGGCTCTGTGCTGGATAGACCTGCTATTGTCGTGCCTCGGTCACGGTGGTTGCTGGTGACACATGACAGAAAGATGTCAGGGAGACCATCAAAGCTGGCTTTTCACAGGGAGCCCTTGTCTGCACGGAGCCCTTTGGACTGACATGAAATAAATTTGGGGCAGCAGGGGGGAAGCCTTAAATGGGCAAGATAAATTAGAAAGCCTTCTGGTCATCAGAGAAAATAGCCTCGTAGGAGGAAAAAAAATAAAACCAGGAACACAGGGGCCTTTGGTTGATGCTGAGGTGGGTTATTAGGCTGACACGTGCCTGGGGATGCACATGACGGGGTGTGGAGGGATAACGGAGCCCGTGTCTTGTAGGCAGATGGGGTGAAGCCCCTCTGCCCCTGTGGTTTTAGGTAAAGTCCTTCTATTGGGGAGAAAATGCTGGGGATGGATGGCTGGGTTATACCCCAAAAATTCAAATATTGCCCCTAAGTGTGGCTTTGTGGCTCCAGAAAACCTCATTTTATTCTTTATGACCCTATTTTTCCAGGCGGGTGCTGGAATCTCTGCTTTTTCCCCTTGCTCCGGGCAGCTCTGTGAATTCTCTGCAGCCCAGCTCCCGTCACTAGTGTCCATCTCCAGTCCCTCAAAATAACCAGAAAAACTTATTTCTATTGACTTCTCAGCACATCACAGCTTCCCATCCTCCTTCTGAGCCCTTCCCCAGGGCTGGACCACTTTGCTGTGATAGCAAATATTTTTTTCCCCCCTAAAAAAAAGGCAAAAATGGGGAGAAATATCTTGATATCTCCTGTTCAGCTGGAGAGCACGAGACGCTCCCGCCTCCTGCGTACTTGCTCTTTATCGCAGCGTGTTGTCACACGGACACGTGGTGGAGATCAGCGGTCGCAGGGAAGATAAGGAATCGAGTCTCGAGGGCTGTAAATTATAGCTGTGCTTGCAAACTGCCTGGCTGCTGAAGCAGCGCGCTTGAATACGTGAACCAGAGCCAGGCAGACGCATGCCACAGGCTGAGGGTGCCAGATTTGCTCGGTTTTGCTCCGATGCCACCGAGGCATCCCTATAGCCGTGGGCCAAGAGCTATTCGACAGCTCCCTGGCCTTTGAATTCCCCGGGTCAGCCATGCGCGGCCACCCTTGCTCGAGCTGTGCTTTCGCTTGGGTGGTGAGCGGGAAATGTCAAGCGGAGAAGCTGCCAGCTGTGCTGATGGGCAGGAAAACCTCGTGCTCACGATACAGCGTGTAGGCATCCTTGTAGAGAACCTTGCCTTCGGTTAGGAGCAGAGCTGCGTCGCTTTGTAGGGAAAAAAGATATCTATTCATGCAGGGTTTTTAATTCTGTTTTTTTTTTTTAATGAGTCCTGCTGCTGTAGCTCCTGTGTAAGCACTGGGTGTGTCTGTGCATGGAGAAAAACCTCAGTAAAGCCAACAGAAGGCTACCAGAGGCTCTGATGGATCCCTTGGGAAGATGTGCTCCAAAGGAGTTACTCCTTGCAGGCAGGAATGGTTGGGTTTTCTGTAACAGTTTGGTTTTTTTTTTTTTCCATCTCTTCAAACAATCTCGCATTAAAGGCACACCAGCAGGCACGCGTCCTCCCTGGGGGAGGATGGCAAGTTCTCAGATGCCATTTTTAGAAACCTATAAATAGATGTTTTGGCTCCTCCTGAAAGACATCACGGACATAAACGGTGCTGGACCGTATCTAACAGCGGTTCTTCGGCTCCGTCCCGTCACTAATGGGGGCTTGTGGTTGATGCTGCAGTAGAAGCTGCTGGCCCCAAGACCTTATGGATGTCAGGTCGGGTCTTCACAATCCTCAGGATGAGGTGCTTGCCTCTCAAAAGCTTTGGGCTGGTTGTAAAGGTGGATGTTGGCTTGAGACCCACTGGGGAGTGAAAGGGTTGGAGGTCTGGGTGTCTGGATCTGGTGCTCATCCAACAGTTTGGAGCCTGGTAGCTGAAGGGTGGGTGGGACACTGGGGAGGGGCCGGTGGGACACTGGTGAGGGGCTGGTGGGACACTGGGGAGGACTATTTTAACAAGATGAGAAGACTCGAGCTTAGAGCAAAGAAACAGCACGACAGTCACCCAACCACATGCCCCTGAATAACCTGCAGGACCCTTTAACCCAAAGGAGGGGATGAGGATTGCTTTGCTTACAAAAGTGTTGGCTTGGCTCCCACCTTGGGCCAGCTCAGTGTGAATTTATCCCCACACCAGGTGGGTGGGTGTGTGCCCTCAGGAAGAGCTAATGGCACTGTGTGCTCTCCTGCTCACGCTCTTGTGTGTCAAGAAGCTCCAACATTTGGCCCCGCTGCCTTCTTCCCCATCTGCGTGACCTTGTCTTCAAGCAAACACGACTGGAGCTAGACCTTCTCCCTAGGCTTGATCTAAACCCCCCTTCCCTGCAGTGTTGAGAAGAGTTGTTGCCTTCTTCAGGGTTTCTTCTGGAATTAGGAGTGACACCTGTTGCACAAACCCTTAAGGAAGGGCAAAAGGGGCTGATGGGAGCATCTTTTCCCTCTCCTGGTCCTCTTGGGGCTCCAGTGACCATTTCTCCTGGCTTGCTGGAGCAGACCAAGGTGGTCTTTCCATCAGAGCATCCTACCTGGGGTCAACACGTCTACCTGGGGTGCTCCTGCCTGCAGTGCCTTGGCTGAGGTCTCTTCTCTAGGCTGCCCTGGAGCATCTTCTGCTTCTCTTCCAGTGACCTCCTCTGCACTGGGGACCACAACACAAAAATGTCACAAAATGTCACCTCCCTGCCCTGACCTGCTGCTTGGCTGGAGGCTGCTTCAAGGCTTGATTTCCACCGGAGGTTCCCATCCAGCCATGAAAAAAGAGCCAACGTGACCCTTGCCTTCAAGCTGACCAATAACTTGACATTGGGGCCGATTCCTACCCCTGGCAACTAAAAAGAGAGAGAACGTGGAGAGCGCTACCTTTTAGAAATTTCCATCCAAGACTGCCTGAAGGTTTTCCCCCCCTTTTGCTTCCCCCAGTATCTTCTGTAATTTTTTTTTCCCCTGCTCTGACCATCCCAGGCGACACCATCTCTCTCTCATGCTGCACAGAGATGTCTTGATTCCCATCTCGCTGGCTCATCAATTTACTGAGATGCTTTTCTCTCCAAGCTCCCCATTCCTTGTATTCAACTCTATTTTAACGCTCGTTTTCCTTCTAAACAACGCCTGCAGCAAAGTCCTGTCTGATTTTCACCCCACGCAACAGCGTTGGAAGAGGAATATAAGGGGTTAACTGTTTTCCGCCTGCTCAAAAATGAAAATACATAAAGAAATGAGCAGCGAGGTACATGACACCGAGGAGGAGGAGGAGTATTTCTGCACGCTCACTTAACGGCAGCAAGTATTATCTTGTTCCTAAACACGCTTTTGAGTGGGTTGATAGGAAGAATATGTCACCGCGTAGGCACTGAGCCTTGTCACATAGTGATTCCCAACACAATCTACGCGGCGACAGACTACGGCAAGCTATTGCCTGGGAAAAAGCCGATTAGTATGCCGCGACGCGTTCTTTCTGACAACTTCTGGGCTGAACGGGGCTCTCGGGAGGGATGAAATCACCAAACACGCCGTGGATGGGGGCTCGTGGCCCTCTCAATCAGCCTTCCCCCGGCAGAGCCAAGGGTCGGATTGTAAATTGGCCAAAATTGTTGAAATTATAGAGTTGTGGTTGGGTTTTTTGGGTGGTTTTGCTTTTTTTTTTTTTTTTTTCAGCTGCACTTTGGCTTTTTGTACATGGGATGAATAGTGTTAAGGAAGGAGCATCCTTCTCCATCGTGGAGTGGAAGAGGGAATAAGGGTCTTGGTGTGAGCAAGGGATGGGGAGCCGTGGTGGGATGTGAAAAATGACGGTGAGGCTTAGAGGATTTTTGTCTTTAGAGTTTTATTGCTCGACCTGGGACTCAAGGGTGTCCTTTTGCACCTTCAAGTTTTTCCTGCAGAAACAAGCAATCCTTTGCTGTGGCAGTAATAAACCTCAGGAAAACACCAGCTATAATTAAAATGGAAAGAAAAAAAACTTCTCAAGGACCTGAGCTGCAAATAAAATAGGAGAAGATACGAATGGAAGAGAAAAAAAATTGCCACGTGTCCTCTCATGTTGCTTAAAAATGGAAATAGTAGAGGGAGAAGGAAAAAAAAAATTTAATTTTTTCAGGGGTTGCACTCAAGCAAGAAGCCACTAGATGGCAAGCCCACCCTGCCAGCGGTTGGCAGCTGGGCTGCACGTGGAGGATGCTCAGAATGGGGAATTTTGGGGGGGATCCTGAGCCACCTTTGATGTCCGGATGTCTTTTTTCCCTCCAGCACCATCTGAGTGCATCCAGCCCATTGCTGCGACATTTACCTTGGGGCTTGTTGTGTTTTTAACGTCTCGAAGGTGTGCGTGGGAGGGCTGGGGCAAAGCCGTGGTTTGTTTTCTCTGCTCCATCAAATATTTAGCTGGGTAGGGAGAAATCTGCATCTGGTGTTGTGCTTTATCATAGTAAAAAAAAAAAAAAAGCCGTTTGGAGGAAGATTCTGGATTCTGCAGGCTTGCTGTCACCGCTGTGGTGATGGAGAAATGATCCATGACCTGGTCAGCAGCCTCAGCAGACTTGAAAACTTTTTTTTTTCCTGATTATTTTTGGGCTGCTTGATATATTCCTCCCTTGTGAAAGGAGAAATACTGTCTTAGGGCAGATCCTCCATTTCAATCACAGATACCCCCCTGCGAATGAGTCTGGCCCTGATAAAGGAGCATCTGGGGCAAGGTGCAGGTCAGGAGGGTCCCCAGCTCTGCGTGGAGGGTCCTGGCCACCTGCTGGGTCCCTCTGCTGCACCGTCCCACGTCCCTGGGGAGATGCAGGGATGCTCCCAGTTTACTTTTCTTTTCTGGGACCAGTAAGACCAGTTGAGTTTTCAGGCATCTCCTGTAAAAGGCCCATTTGTTTCCCAGCGAGGGCCAGCGCAGATGGGTGGAAGGGGCTGGGGGGGTCCAGACATCTCCGCTCAGTACCCCGTGCTTTTTATTGACCGTAAATTCCCACTCCTGCAACACTCCATTGCACTGCAAGCAAACAGGTGGCTGTCCCTTTTTTCAGCCCATAAAACGCCGTGTTTCTCACTGACTCTTGTTTTTTTTTTTTTTTTTTTTCTTTTT
>WKFP01013992.1:60388-76546 GCA_011057875.1 Pterocles orientalis | reverse complement strand
CAGGGTTAATTAATGCAGCCTCCCAAGGTCTCCCAACATGGATGGATGCCGCTGACCTTCACGGGAAGCCCTTGAAGGCAGAAACGTGAGGCCTCTGGGCAGCGACCAAGAGAAGCCATAAATACTTTTGGGAGCACCTTGAGAGAACATTAACCTGAGCTCTCCTAAACCACCCTGAGCAGCACGGCGTGAACGGTGACACCGCGGGCTGCTCCAGCGCCAGCTCTTGTCTCCAAGGTCTTCAAGAGCATCCATGACTTGGTGCTCACGACCTGCTGCCACCAAGGAGGCAGGTACGGGAGGGTTTCATCCATCTGGGAGTTATTTGTGTCCGTCTGGGGCTGACAGCTGACGGGTGACGAGGCGTTTTGCTAACAGCTAGAGGGGAAGAAAATGCAATTACCCAAAGTAGGTTCTTGGCAGGACACGGAGACGGCGGAGTGAGGTCGGTGAAACGCGGGGAAAAGGGGATGAAAGATTGGCTGCTCGCACCCGGAGCCCTCGTTTGCTTCGGGTTGTCTCTTCAGAGACATTGTTTGTGCAGTAATTAGCGATGTAAAACATGCGTCGGCCTCTTTGTTCCCATTAGGTTTGGCTCCGGCTCGGAATGATGCGCAACAGTAGCCCGTGGTTAATTTTACCAAATGTTCACTTTAATTTCATTTAGGACCAGCTGTCTATAAATCCACAGTGCCTATTTATACCGCGTGCATATAAATATATTTTTATAAATATATTCTGTGCTGAGCCTCCAACGCCGGGGTGATGTGTGCGGTCGAGCCTGAAGGCTCCAATTTTGGCGTGATGCCGACGGGGCTGACCTTTGGGTGATACCTCCTTCGGGATCCAACCTCCCTGCTGTGTTCCTCCACCCGAAAATCTCCCGTGCTGCGCGTCCAGGTCAATATGAAACCCCCGGCGTGTAAAACAGCCACTTATCAGGCAGAGCACAGCTGGGAGCCTGCAGCGAGCCGGGGTTTATTTGCATCCGCGCACTCACGCCCACGATTAAATACCTCTGTGCAAACGAGTCCACCCAGCTCCCGCTTTGCTTTTCCCTCTGTCTCCAAGGTTGGGTTTACTGGTTGTATCAAAGGGCAGTTTGTCGTCTTCCTTACTTATGGGGACCAGTGTGATGCCCGCTTGATGGGTGACGTTGCCCTGTTAGTGCTGGTCCCATACTACGTGGTCCAACATGGGCTGGTGGCTTCTGCTACCAGCTCCCACCATCATGTCACGTCTGAGCCACCACCATGGAGACCCCAGCATGGATTCCTCAAACCTGTGTTTGTGCCGCCCCTCCCTCTGGCAGCACCAGGACAGCCGGGAGGAGGCTGCCACGGGGCGATGGGAAGGGTTGGAGCTCTTTGGTCCCGAAGCGTGGTGAGATGTGGTCAGCCAAGAAGCGGATGTGGAAGTGCCGGCTGACACAGTGGACCAGGCTGCCCACCACGGCGCACTGGAAGCTGGATGGGTTGGCCATGGCGTAGGTGGCACACTCATACCATAGCTTCGCCTTGGCGCTGCAGCGGTAGACGGTGATGCCCGTGCCACGGTGGAGGTCAAAGCGGTAGATGAAGCCGTCGGTGCTCACCATCTCAACTGTCCTGTTCTTGCCACCGCTGGCCGGGCTGACCCTCCAGCTGTCCGAGCGGGCGGCGTAACGCAGCATCACATAGCGCAAGGTGCCCCCTGTCACGTAGATCTCCCCGTCGCACACCGTGGCCGTGTGGGCCACGGCGAAGGTGTCATGGGGCAGGGGTGCGGTGAAGGTCCAGCGGTCCTGCCGGGGGTCGTAGCGCTCCACTGTGCAGAGACACTCACCACCGATGGCATAGAGGTGCCCATCCAAGGCCACGAGCTTGCAGTGCGGCCGGGCTTGGTTCAGGGGACAGATCTCCCTCCAGATGTTGGTCAGGGGGTCATAGCAGAAGACGCGGTTGGAGGGTCTCTGTGCCTGGCCCGTGCCCTCGCAGCCGGCCACCACGAACAGGTAGTTGAACATGCTGCACATGGCGCACCCGTGGGAAACCACCTCTGGTGGCACGTGGCAGAGGTGACGCCAGCGATCTCCTCCGTCATCGTAGTAGCAGAGGCGGCTGGTGTGGAGGCCAGGCTCCTGCACGCTGACGTCCGCCACGGCCACGTGCATCTTCCCCTTCATCCTCTGCCGCAGGATGAGCTCCCGCTCGCTGGCGTTGAGGCGGCTGTAGATGGAGGGTGTCCTCAGCACCTGCAGGTAGTTGTCACTCATCACATTGTAGGCGGCCTCCTGGAGGTGGCCCAGCTTCTGTGCCTTGGCCCTGCAGAGAACCTCGTAGCAGTTCCCCAGGTCCAGGTGGGTGGGTGGTGGCATTTGGAAGAAGTCTGCACCAGCCACCAGACCTGGACGGGGGCTTACTGGTGGTGTGCTGGCTGGTGCTGGGACACCAAAACCCTCCATGGGCAGCTGGAGGTGGGGGTTGTCTGCAATCTGAAGGATGCTGTCCTTGCGGCCAGGAGATGGAGGCTCAGAGGTGGTCTCCAAGCTCCCTGGAGGTGGTGGGACTATGGAGGAGGTGGTGGAATCCCATGTTGCCAAAGCTGGGTCCAGCTCCCAGGCTGCAAAGCCCTGCAGCTCTTCATTGACCTGCTCCAAGCTGTGGCGCCGGGATGTTCCTGGAGGGATGTAGGGTAGAGACGTCTTCTTTGACACCGAGTGGGAGATGGACTGGACGTAGTAGTCATAGACTTTGCCTTTGAGGCTGGGGACTGGCTGCCCAGCCTTGTCCTTCACCCGCCTCTCGGCAATGTAGTTCTCCTCCACCTGGATCTTTGCGACCGAGGAGAAAGAGTAGGACGTGTCCGACCCCACGTCGTTCGCCGTCATCGTCAGCCCCAGGTTTGAGGTGACACTGAGGGTCCGGATGGTCCCTCCCCACCCCTTGATCTCCTGGCTTGTCCCTGTGATGGCCAAATCCTGCTCCGTGCTTTGGGCGAGTCCATCACCTGCCACCTGGGTGTTGGCAATCCCAGGGGAAAGCCCGGTGCTTGGGGCAAGCGTGTCCTTGTCCCTGTGGCTGCTCAGGGTTTCGGCTGTGTCCCCGGGGTCATCAGATCTCGGCTCACTTCCCGGCTCACTTCCCGGCTCACTTCCCACATCACTTCCCGCATCACTTCCCGGATCACTTCCCAGATCACTTTCCGTCTTGGTTCCTGGCTTGCTTCCTGACTTACTTCCCAGCTCACTCCCCACTTTGCTTCCTGGCTCTCTTCCCAATTTGCTTCCCGGTTCGTTTCCCGGCTCGCCTCCCAGCTCACTTCCCGGATCACTTCCCGGATCACTTTCCATCTTGATTCCTGCCTCCCTTCCCGACTTGCTTCCCAGCTCCCTTCCTGGCTTGCCCCCTGGCTCACTTCCCAGATAATTTTCCATCTCCATTCCTGGGTCGTTTCCTGGCTTATTTCCCATCTCACTCCCCAGCTCATTTCCCAGTTTGCTTCCCAGCTCACTTCCCATCTCACTTCCCCCCCCGGCCATCCCCACCCTCCCACTGCTCAACCCCAGCTCACACACCATCTCCCCTCCTTCCTCCTCTTCCTCCTCCTCACTCCCTGGCAGACTCCGGTCCCCGGGGGGACGCACACACCGCGTCCCGGGGGGGTTCGCTTGTCCGCTGGCTTCCCCATCCCCACCACCCCTCCTCGCCTCCCCACCGCCCACCCTCCTGCGCCGCAGCCCCGCCGCACCCTCCCCATCCCCGGCCACTTTTTCCCTTTGCTCTCCTCCCGCCTGGACCGGTGGGATTTGACCCCCAGCGAGCGAGCGGGATTTGTAAAACCTGTACGCCAAGGTCAGGAGGAGCAGAGCGGCGGCCGAGAGGACCAGCTTGCCGGCCAGCTGCATGTCGGACTGCCAGGGGACGGTCACCCGCTGGGGCATTTTTTCACGGCGGGAATACGGAGAAAGCGATTAATTATTGCCGAGCGAGCCGGTGAGCAGAGCTGAAGGTTTGGGGCAAGGTGACTTTGAGCTGGTGCCAAAGCTGGCAGGAGGTTTCCGGATGAGTTTTGCATGGTTGGGATGGGCTGGGCTTCGGGGAAAAGGTGCAGCCCGGAGCTGGTGACACGGAGCCGGTGACACAGAGGCGGCTTTATGAGCCGGGTAAACAGAGAGGCTCAGAGAACAGCACAAGGAAGCACAAAGGGAGGAAAAATATCTCCTCCGAGCAGCCCGACGGGGCTGCCTCCGCGTTTCTTCTGCTGGTTCAAAGCAATCGTGTGTTGGAAGGAGAAAATAAATTATTTTCTTATTTATTGGGCTGGGAAAGGTCGCTCATCCCTGGGGAAGGGAGGGAGCAGCCGCCCGGAGCCGGGCAGACTTTTGGTCTGATGCTGAGCAGCTGCTCCGCGGTGCAGGCGGGGGAATAATTCGGTGGCTTTCGTTTGCGGCATGTTGGCTAATGAAGGGGGACAGGACGTAGCCCGAAAGCTGGTGGGAGCTCTCGGGGGCCGGGCTGGAAGTGGTGGGGAATTAAGAGCCGGCAGAGAGGAGCTGGGGGCTTGGGGAGGGGAAATCCAGCGCCCAAGAGCAGACAGAGGCAGGCTGGTGGCCGTCGCGTTGAGAGACCTGCGTCCGAGTGCACGGGGAGAGGGATGAGCCAAGGGGAGTGAACAAAAGCGCTCGGATCGGGAAGAAATTTGGGATGGGAGAGGGGTGAGTCATCGTTTCGAAGGGATGTCCACAGGGATTGGAGCTGCTGTGGGGAAACTGAGGCACAGGGGATGCCCGACAGCATCACGCCTGCCTCCTTCTCCCCCTGGAAAGGTGTCGGTGATGTGTCTGGTTCTGAATTTTAAAGATTCAGGGGAATTTTCATCCCCACTGTCCCTGAGGCAGCTGGGTCCCCACGAAGGGACCGCGGGGAAGAGGAGGGGGCTTGGGGAATGGTGTCGCTCCGCAGCCCTCGCTAAGTGAGCTGAATTCAAAGCGATAAAATCAATTCCCTTTTCCCCGAGGGGAACATCTCGCACACTGGGAGATGCTTAAAGAAACGAGGCGGCAAAGAAACACCAAAACGTGGCCAGGGGTGGGTGGCTACGTAGGGACCCGCTCCCCGCTGGCTTGGCCCCGATCCGGTGGGATTTGCTGGAAAAAGATGAAGCAGGTGATGCTCCAACAACTCCGTGTGTGAAACGTGGGTGTGTTGGGTCCGTGGGGTGGGAGGAGGCCTTGCCGTGGGTTTTTAACGGGTGGTGGGTGCTCGTGAGCTTACGCCCGACGGCCGCAGCCTCCTGAACTGCATCCGATGGGGAGGAGCATCCGATCGGCCTCGGGGCGCGTTCCCCACCATCTCCAGCATCTCCAAGCTCTGCGATGTCCTCCCTGCCGACGCCGAGATGCTGCTTGTTGTAGGGGATGGGGTGGGTGTATGTCCGCCGCTAGATTCGCCGTGGATGCTCATTAGATGGGTGACCGCGTGCTAAATAATGTGATATTTAAATCTTTAGAGAAAGGATGGGAAAGGAGCAGAGGGGTACGTTCCCTGTGCTGGCTTGGCAGTTGGGGACCCCTGGGCACATCCCTGCTGTGGATGGGGACAGCCCACCAGTGGCTTTTTGGGGGATGTTTGGGAAGTTGTCACCTTGGGTGGGGGAATGAGGATGTTTAGCTGGACTCATGCATCCTGCTCGTTGCATTTTGAGCTTGGGCCAGGGGCCAAAACCCACCCAGCCGCTCCCGTCCATCCTACTGGGCATGGGGACCCAAAACCCATCGTTGGGGGCTTGGCTGGGCCAAAACACCACCGGCAAAAACCCACCCAGCTGCTCCTGTCCATCCTATTTGGCATGGGGACCCCAAATCCATCCTTGGGGATCTTGGTCCGGCCAAAACCCGGGGGAAGGTGTATCCCTCCTGCCTGCAAACGGCAGGGGTCCCCAAGCCAAGGCTGGGGTTGGGGTGACGGGGCCGTGCATGGAGGCTGGGCATGTGTTTGGGGCTTGGCTCATTGGGAAAGAGTCTGGGCACCTGCGCGTGGCCGTGACCTTGGGTTTCTTCATCTCTCGCCGTCGCGGTTTTTAATCTGCGGGTGGATCTGCAAAGATCCTCGCGAGCGTGCGCTGGGAAGTGTGAATTATGCACGCGCTCGGTGCCCCGGGAGCCCTGCACCGAGGTGAGGGATGCGGGGCAAGCGCCGAGCAAAGCCCACTCCTGATCCCACCACCATTCCCAGCCCCGCTGAGCTGGAGCAGCCCCAGTTTGGTGCCCCCCACCCTCATATCCCAAAGGGCTGGGGGCTTGGATGTGCCACATCCTTGAGAGGTGCAGGGCTGGGCTCCCAAAACCCCGACTCCGGGTGTGTGCCAGGGACAATTTTGGCTGTCCTCGCCATCGGTGGGATTTTATGGATTTGGGGAGGGGGGAACACGGAGCCCAGGGCGTTCTCTGTAGGCAGGGTGCTCTGGGTGCTGTTGCCTTCACAGGATGGGGGGGACCAGAGCTCGAGCTGCAGGGGATGATGTCGGGAAGGAGCATCTCCGCTGTAAGAGCGCAGGTCGGACGCAGAAACGTGTATTTACACCCATGGCTTGCCGTGAGGACGGGCGGTGGTGTAGGGGAGCAGGGGACGTGCGACCGAGGCCCCTCCGAGCGGCGGTGACGTCTCGGCACTTGTGACTCGAATTGGATGTAATTATCTCCTCCCAATTTGGCTAAAACCTTTTCAAAGTCCCCTGAAATTAGGGAACATCGATAACGCCGCTCCTTGGGGTTTTCAGCTCGCGTCATCCCTTAAGAAGCGCGATTAATTTTTTACAAGCTAATCATCTCTCTCCGGCAGGTTGTCAGCCGCAGATCTGTCATCTCTCATCAATAATGGAACAACCTGAGCAGTTCCTTCCCCCTCCAGCCTCCTGCATTATTCACCGCCAGCTCCTCAAACAGGTAGCGGGGGGAGCCCGGGATTTCATCGATGTCCTTTGGAATCACCTGGAGGAAGGTGGACGGGGAGACGGGGGCGAAGGGTGAGAGGGGCAGGAGGTGACGGCAGGATCCAGCACGGCGTGGGAGGTTTTCTTGGGTGGGGTGGCAGCTCTCCGTGTCCCTTGGCTTGGGGGGACTTTGGGAGAACAGGCAGCATGGAATCATGGGATGGTTTGGGCTGGAAGGGACGTTCAAGATCATCGAGTTCCAACCCCCTGCCATGGGCAGGGACACCTCCCACTAGCCCAGGTTGCCCAAAGCCTCATCCAGCCTGGCCTTGGACCCCTCCAGGGATGGGGCACCCACAGCTGCTCTGGGCACCCTGGGCCAGGGTCTCCCCGTCTTTCCTGGAGGCCCCCCAGAAGGTCTCCCCGGAGCCTTCTCTTCTCCAGGCTGCACACCCCCAACTCTCTCAGCCTGTCCTCGCACGGGAGCTGCTCCAGCCTCGGACCATCTCCGGGGCTCCTCTGGCCCCGCTCCAGCAGCTCCGTGTCTGTCCTGTGCTGGGGACCCCAGAGCTGGACACAGCTGGGTTCTGGGTCACACTGAGCTTCTCACCCCCCAGCACCCCCAAGTCCTCCTCCTCAGGGCTGCTCTCCATCCACTCTCCACCCACCCTGTATTTGAGCACCTCCGCCCAAAATGAGAGCCCCCCGTGTCGCCTCGGCCATGGCGTTGGCTGTGCTGGGAGGGTCCCATCCCATCGCCTGCCCCATCACCATGGGAAAGCACCAAGCATCCCCCCCACACCGAGGGGTAGATTTGGGATGCAGGATCCCCAAGCCCCCCCGGTCCAGCACCTCACTCTTGAGATGGAGCTGGTTGACGGTTGACGGTGGCACTGCCTTCTAATGCGCCTGAGTTCCATAGTTCTGGGCTAAAATCACCACATTTGCATTTAAATGGAGGTTTGGGCATCTGTAAATTCCCATTTTCAAAGCGAGATGGCTTAATGGTGCTTTAATCACTTTGGGATGAGGCCCCTGGAGCATCTCCAACCCTGTGAGGAGGAGGATGGAGCATCTGTGCTGCGTGCCCTGGGGGGGAACCAAGTCATGCAGATTTCCCTAAAAAAATACAAATTCCCCCAGAAATCAAAGGTTCTCTCCTCGCCCAGGGAGGTGCAAGGGGCTGGAGCAGTGAAAGCGCTCGGGAGGGGAGCAGGGCGTGGGCAGCTGGTCCGAAGGGATCCGGATGCTTGGATGCTGCTGATTTGGGATGAAAGCGAAGCCACCGGTCCTCCTCCATCCCAGTCTGTCCCCGCGTTGCTGCCAGCTCGATTTATTGCAGAGAAGAACCTCCTGAGCCCACCGCCTGTTTGCTCAGCTCCTTGGAGGCCGGGAAATCGCTGGCGGCGAGGTTGGCAACGGAGCATGGTAGGCACTGAAGCTGCTTAATAATAATTAATCATAATAGTAATAATAACGCTTAACACTCGGACGGGGCTTTGGCAAGATGAAGCGCCGCACGGCTGCCGGCTAATCCTCTAGGATTAAGAATTTCTGGAGAAAAAGGTGGGGAGTGCCCCATCCTCGGGCTCCTCTCCACTGCTGTCCGCTCCCCAGGGATCCCGGATGCTCTCGGGGCACCACGGGGAGGGAAAGCAGCTGGGAAAACCGCTGGCATCCCTCAGCACCAGGCAGGATTGGGGCAAAACCACCTGGTTTTTGCAAAGAGCCATCCCGCAGTGGGATTAACGCCGTACCCGGCGGCACAGGGAACGGAGGGGACCTGGGCGGACCACACCATTATCTGTTTCCATGGTGACAATTAGCCAAGAGGGTTGGGGACGATGGCAGGGACCGAACACGGGCAAAACTCAGCTGGTGCTGCTGTGCCGGCGCTGGCTGGCGGGACGTGTGCTGCCCGCTCATGTGTGAGCACTGACATTTTGGGTCGGGAGCCGCCTGTCACTAGCGATTGACCGTCCAGCCCGGGACAAGTGTCGTGCGTGGCGTCCGTCTTCCAGCAACGCCGACTTGCTCCAGCCAAGGTCAGTGATCCGCAGCTTTCGGGCTCCACATGTGGGATTTGTCCCCAGCGTCCCTTATGCTGGGGACATTGAGGTCCCTGCCCTGGGGAGCTGAGACCTGGAGCAGCTCGGTGCAGTGGGGACGCTGTAAATGGATTTGGATTTTGGCAATCTGGCTCTTGTGTGACACCCCCACCAAGACCTCGCAAAGCCTCTGGGTACCCCAAAATGGTTCTGGGTACCCCGGCATAAGGCAAACATTAAGCACAGCCTTCTACCAGGGGAGATTTTTCTTTTTTTCCTTTTAATTAAATTGTCTGAGGAAGCCAAGACACGGACAGACAGAGAGACTGTAAATAGTATAGAAAAAAAAAAAAAGAGAGCGAGAGAACCGATTGACGGAGATGTAAATGCCGGGTGGAGCCGTACAGAGGAAGAGGAGGAGGAGGAAGAGGCAGGCGAAGCTTCACGTTAGCTCCAGGATCACTGTTAGGGTGAGTGCCAAAACTAGTCTGAAGCCGCGGCGGCCGGGAAGTGAACCTAGGCGGGAGGAGAAGAGGGATGGGGAGGTGAGGGAGCCGCGTCCTGCTGCTCGGGTTCAAGGCAGGATGCGGTCACCCCCTTTTTCTGGGGGATGATCCTCTTGCAAGGATGTAAGGAGGGATGGCCAAGGCCTTGGGGTGATGGAAGGAGATGGCCAAGGGCTCCGAGTGGTGTAAGGAGAGATGGTCCAGGGGTTGGGGTGGTGTAAGGAAAGATGGCCAAGGGCTCCGGGTGGTGTAAGAAGAGATGATCAAGGGTTTAGGGTGATGTAAGGAGGGATGGCCAAGGGCTTGGGGTGATGGAAGAAGTGATGGCCAAGGGCTTGGGGTGATGCAGGGAGATGGCCAAGGGCTCGGGGTGGTGTAAGGAGAGATGGTTGAGGGCTTGGGGTGGTGTAAGGAGAGATGGCCAAGGGCTTGGGGTGGTGTAAGGAGAGATGATGAAGGGCTCGGGGTGGTGTAAGGAGAGATGATTGAGGACTTGGGGTGATGTAAGGAGATGGCCAAAGGCCTGGGGTGATGCAGGGAGAGATGCTCACTGGCCTCCCTGGGGGGTTTTGGGTCGAAATACCAGTTCCACCAGCACTCACCGTTGGAGTCCTCTGTTCCTCTGGGAATATTTGGGTTTTCTAACGGGAAGGAAATAGCAGAGAGGCAGTTTTACTGGGGGGGGAGGGGGGAGATGAGCAAGGATTTGGGGAGGGAGGGGTGACCCCCGTGGTGCTGCCATACCAAAAACGATGAGCCGGGTGTGGGTGTCGGTGGAGCCCAGGGGGTTCTGGGCGGTGCAGCGATACATGGAGCCGTTGAGCTCGGCCGGGACCCGCTCCAGCACCAGCTCCTTGCCGTCGTGTTCGGCGCTGCCATCGAGGAGCCGGCTCCCCACCCGCGTCCAGGTGAAGAGGGGCTCGGGGAAGACTTCATTCTGTGGGGAGATGGGGGGGCTGTGAGATGGGTGTAGGGGGTGACTGAGCCCTGCCTCGTGCCTGGAGCAAGGACAGGGTACAGCCAAAACACCCAGGGGTGCACCAATGGAGGGACCATGATGCAACCCAAGGCCACCAAGCCAACCCTGTAACGTGCTGGTGTGGGTGCCAGGTTGTCCGTTGGCCTGGAATCCACGGGGATGGGTGGGGATGCTGACCTGGAAACCCTGCACCAAGATCCGCACAGTGTCTCCAACGCGGGCTCTCGTGGGGGTCATCGTGATCTTCGGGCCCTTGGGAGCAACTGCAAAGGAAGGGGACAAGAAGGGACATCAGCCAAGCGAGGGGTTCCCGGTGCTGGTGAGTGCCCTTGGCCGGGGTTAACGGTGGTTTGACGAACGATTGTGGCGAGGGGGTGGCACAGCGTGTGCCAGCCGATGGGGCTGATGGCTGGGTGATTGACAGACAAGCTGACGGATGTCCAAATGATTGATGGACAGGTAGGTAAGGACCCCACGGGCGGATGAACAGGAAGACGGCAAGATTGATGGCTGACTGTAACGAGAGCAACTGATGGCCAAGGACGCATTTCCTAACTGAGCTGCACCCCCCGCTCAGAAATGGGGTTCAAGGGGGTCAGGTTGGGTTGATGCTTGGAGATAAGCACCTCGGGAAAGTGTCCCCAAGACGAGGTGGCCTTGGTGAGCCACGCAAGTGCTCTTAGCATGGGTGACAGCCATCAGATCTTGCAAGGACAGCCCTGTAAAGAGGAGGGACCCCTTTTCCCACGCCAAACTTGGGATGCCCTTGCTTGGTGTGCTTGGAGAAGCAGTGATGCATCCAGCCAGAGCGGGGTGACACCATGGCGGGTCTGCTCTTTGCTCCCAGTTGGGTTGGGGGTTGCGTGGATGTCCTACCTGGGCCACGGGTGGGGGGGACAGCCCCAGGACCCCCGTGGGCTCTGCAGAGAAGCCTTTTTCAGGCTTGAAGGGGAAATGGGGAGGAGGGGGTTTGTGCTTTGCCAAAAGCGGGTGTCTCATCCTTTGTGCATTCAAGAGCTGCCATGGATGGGACAAGCTGGGCCTGGATGTCACCCCAGCAGGACAAAAAGGGACAAAGAGCCGGTTGGTCTGCGGTGGTGGACACCAGCTCTTGGAAAGGGCATCCACACCCCGGGATGCTCTGCACAGACATGTGCCAGAGCCCACAGTCGTGCACCTCGACTGCAAGACCCGGAGCAGGCGTGATGGGCTGCAGGTGACAACACCATGCCATGGTCTGTACCAAAGGACAGCTTCCTGTGCTGAAGAAAGGGGCTTGTCTGGGTTTCAGTGCAGCTTTTATTGAGTGTATGTACAGTGTATGTCTACTGTTTATATATAGAATTATTTATATATAGGGATTCTGCGGGATCTGCTGTGACGGTGCCAAAATCCTGGGGGTGGATGGTGGTGGTGGTGGGGTGCCCAACGAGGTGCAAAGGCTGGAGGCTCTTAGGGGATGAGGAGGGCTGTGGTTCTGGGGGGGCTGTGCGGGGTGAGCTTTGCTGTTACACGCATTGGAGCTACTGGGGATGAAGCAGTAACTCATCCAAGTCTTGGCCTCTTGTGGAGACCCAGAGAGTGGACACGGAAGCTGCAGAAGGTGTGAAAATGCAGGACTTGGGTTTTTTTTTGGCTGGTTGTATGCTGGGAGAGAGCTTTAATGCTCAGTGGGGAGGAACAGATAATGGAGGGCCATCGATTAGCAAGAGTGGCTGCCCTCCTTGTTGACTGCCAACCTCCCGTTGACCTCCTCATTGCTGTCAACCGCCCACTAATTGAGCTGGTTGATGAGCTGAAGGAAAAAGAGGTGGAGAGCCAGCGTTGAGAGGCTTGTGCACATCAAAGCCCGTTCCAAAGATGGGTGGAAAGCCAACGAGGCAAAGCTCTCCAGGAGACGGTGCATCACTGCCGATGCAGCGAGCCAAGTGCCCTACTTGGCCAGGAGCAAAGCCCGGTCTTCTCCACCCAGCTCAAGGGGAGGAAGGCTGGAGTAGCCTACCCAGGAGGGTGCCCCGAAGCTGGGGTAACCTTGGTGGAGAGCTCAGCCTCTTCTGACGGGGAACCAGGAGAAGGGAGGGGAGCCCCAGCCTTATCTGGGGCTAGTTGCCAGCCAATGTGGGGCAGAAGTCAAGTGCCCCACTAACTACCTATGGTCACTTAAGGAACTTCTGCTCTTCTAGGGTTCTGGGCATGCTGGGAGCCAACAGGGTGGCCCTGGCCTCAATCCCACCACCCTATGACAGCTGGGGCCTCATCAGCCCCACAGGCTGCCCCCCCAACCCCAACCGCGGCGCTTACCGAGCGTCACCTCGGACTGCATGGGCATGGAGAGCGCCGGGTGCTTCACCTCGCAGCTGAAGAGCGCCTCGTTGTCGATTTGGGGGTTCAGGGTCCAGGTGAGGGTGGCCCGCGCCTCCACCGTCCCGTCACTGACAGGTGCATGCGTGTGACGGAAATAATAGATGGGCTCCGCCACGTGCACCCAGCGCGGGAATTCCCGGCTCACCACCGTTTCGGGGATGATTTCGGTGACGGGGGTCCTCTCGGCCGCCAGCCCCCGTGGGGGGTCCGCCGTGGCCAGGGGTTGCCTGCCTCCCATGTCCCCTTCAGCCGCCAGTGATTTTGGCAGCTTGGTGTCATCCAGATCACGGTGAAGGAGGTTGCGGGGTGCCCAGCTCCCGGCGCCGGCCGGCGGCTCCGGCAGTGGGGTGGCTTCGATGGGTTCTCCGTCCCGTTTGAAGTAGACCTGCGTGGGGACAAAAGGGACTGTGAGCCCTGTGGGGACAGCCACCACCCTGGACATCCCCAGCATCCCATCCCCTGGGGTAGTTTTTCCATCCATGGAAGGATGCCGCAGGGCAAGAGGTGGGGAGCAGGCAGCTCCTTGTCTTATTCTGCCCCAAAAGCAGCACAAAGACCCTGAGAGCTCACCAGCGGGGCAGGCTTGCCGCCAGAGACCACACACACCAGGGTGAAGTTCTGTGCCTGATAGCGGCTGAAGGGTGCCGGCGTGTCGGCGGCGAGCACTGAGATGGATGTGGGAGGAGCTGCCAGGGAGCAGAGGTGGGGCGTTAGCATGGCATCCTTGACACCCACCCATCTCCATTAGCCTCATCTCCATCCTCACCCCTGTCTCCATCTCCATCCTCATCCCTGTCCCCATCCTCACCTCCTTCCTTATCCCCAATCTCATCCCCAGTCCCCATCCTCATCCCCGTCCCCATCTCCATTCCCATCCCTGTCCCCATCTCCACCCCCATCCCATCCTCATCCTCATCCTCATCTACATCCTCACCCTCACCTACATCCTCAACCCATGTCTCCATCCTACTCTCCTTCCCCATCCTTATCCCCATGCTCATCCTCATCTCCATCCTCATCTTCACCCCCATCCTCATCCTCACCCCCATCCCCACCCCTGGAGCCAAGAAAATGACCCAAATCCCTGCTGTCCCCCCACCCAACACCCCGCAGCCATGTCCCCTCCACTCCCACACACCCAGGGGGCCACACTCACCCATCACGTTGAGGAACACGTTCCCGGAGGCCAGCACCACTTTCTCCCGCGTGGCTCGGTCATAAATCCCCACGTGACACTCGTAGGGACCGTTGTCCGAAATGCGAACCTCGGGGAGGCTGGGGAGGAGAGAGGGGGCTCACTGCCAGCTCCCCCCTCCATCCCAAGCCCGTTTTCCCGGGGGATGCTGCGGTTGGCACCCGGATACCACGACGTCGGATGAAGTTGCTTTTCGCCGGCGACGGGGATCAATAAACTATTAATAACCGCGAAGGCTGCAGGAGAGAGCTGCGTAATGCGGTTTAGCAGCTGGAGTTTACCGGCACTGACAGCTCCTCGGGGGGGAGAGGTAATTGCATTATCGAAAGAAGACGCGTACGGGAGGTAAAGGCACCGCTGAGAGCGAAAACCCGCCAAGCGTGGACGTTAAACGCCTGTGAAATGCCGACGGTAAAGGCTCGGCACTGGACCTTACAGACCACTCGGGTGATGCAAAGCGCGGCGGATAAAAAGCATCATGAGCCCAAACGCCAAGAAAACCCAGAGCACGCATTGCTCAATATATTAGCTACAGTTTATACATACATTAAAAAAAAAAACAAACAGAAAAACCAGAAGATGCGCAAAAGGATCGGCGCTGCTGGAGGTACAAAGTCACGCCAGCTGCAAAGGAGCCGCTTTGCTGGTCAGCAGCATCCTGCCTCCCCGCTGGGCAGCCTCATCCTGCCTCGCTGGCTGGCAGCGTCCTACCATGCCGGTCAGCAGCATCCCAGGGCACTGGCCAGCAGCATCATCCCACCTTCCCGGTCAACAGCATCCCACCTCACCAGCAGCATCATCCAACCTCATTGACAGCATCATCCCAGGACACCAGTCAACAGCATCATCCAACCTCACCAAGAGCATCTTCCAACCTCACCAACAGTGTCATCCCGCCTTGTTGGCCAGGAGCACCCCACGGCACTGGTCAGCAGCGTCCTGTGGCACTGGTCAACAGCATCATCCCACTGTGCTGGTTGACAGCATCCCACCTTACTGGCTGCATCACCCCATCTCACCAACAGCAGCATCCCACTTTACCAGTCAACAGCATCCCACCTTGCTGGCTGAGAGCATCATCCTATCACCGGCCAGCAGCATCCCAGGGCACTGGCCAGCAGCATCATCCCACCTTCCCGGTCAACAGCATCCCACCTGACCAACAGCATCACCCAACCTCACCAACAGCATCACCCAACCTCACCAACAGCATCACCCAACCTCACCAACAGCATCACCCAACCTCACCAACAGCATCACCCAACCTCACCAACAGCATCACCCAACCTCACCAACAGCATCACCCTGCCAGCAGCATCTCACCATGGCAACAAGGATGGGGACAACCACACTGAGTAGCCAACAAGCCACCCTCCAGCTTCAAACTCCTCCCCAACCCCTGCCTTTTTCCAGACAAATCCCAGCGTCTGCCTCCCAAGGTTTTCCCAGCCGAGGGGGGAAACCCAGCACTGACTTGCCACATCCCTTCTGGAAGCCCCCAGCTGCCTTCCCACGCCGTCTCCTCCTCCTCCTCGCTGCGAGCCCCCCGCCAGCACAAACAAGCCCCCGTCGAAGCGAACAGTCTCCTGGCAGCTCTTTTGAACGGCCGCGACGCTTTCAGCTAAGCCTCCGCCATCTGTTCCAGCCTCTAATTACCCACGCACGGAACGGGAAATTATCCACACCCTTCGTTAGCATCACGCAGGAGTGGCGCCGGCCCCACCGAGCCGGGACTTTCTCCATCCCAGTGGCTGTCCCACACTACAAGCCCTTTGGGTTTGGGTACAAAATGGTCCTAATTGGGTCAGTTTGATGCTTCTGCGATGGGTAGGGACCCAAAAAAAGGGGACCCCTCCCCTTCCCATCCCTGCAAAGCCAAAACGCCACCCGTCGTGTCCTTTGTGTCCTCTAAGCACGCTGGAAAAAAAGAAAAAAAATTATAGATATTCATAAAGCAGTGTCTTACGCGACGAGGGTGGGTTTTTAATCAGAGGAAGGGGAAAAAAAAAATATTCCAGGGTTGGATATCTCCCGGCTTTGCTCTTCACATCTGAGCGGGCGGCGTTCAAAGCCGGTATGAAAAGACGCAGCTCCGGCAGCCCTCTGCGCCGCGCAGATAAGAGCCGCGCCGCTCGGGAGAACGCTCCGTGGGAC
>WKFP01013992.1:33663-43962 GCA_011057875.1 Pterocles orientalis | reverse complement strand
TTTTGCATGCACCCCATAACCTGATGGGTTACGCACGCACCCCACGGGTTATGCAAGCACCTCAACAGGTTATGAACCCACCCCAGGGGTCATGCATGCTCCTGACCGGTTATGCACGCACCCCATCGCTGTGCATGCTCCCCAGTGGGTTATGGATGCTCCTGAGGGGTTATGCATGCACCCCATGGGTTATGGATGCACCCCATGGTTATGCACGCTCCTGAGGGGTTATATATGCACCCCATGGGTTATGCACGCTCCTGGGGGGTTATATATGCACCCCATGGGTTATGCACGCTCCTGGGGGGTTATATATGCACCCCATGGGTTATGCACGCTCCTGGGGGGCTATATATGCACCCCATGGCTTATGCATGCCCCCCAGTAGGTTATGCATGCACCCCATAGGCTATGCAAGCTCCCCAGTGGGTTAAGCAGGCACCCCATGGTTTTGTGCACAGTGATGCACACACTCCATGAGTCACGCATGCACCCCAATGTGTTGTACATGCACCCCGAGGGGTCACACACGCTCCTGACAGGTTATGCACACACCGGCATGGGTTATGCATGTGCCTGGTGAGTTACGCATGCACCCCAAGTGTTACGCACCAACCCTGCAGCCTGATGGGTTCTGCATGCTCCCAACGGGTCATGCATGCACCCCATGGGTTGTGGATGCACCCTGATGGGTTATACACACTCCTGAGGGGTTATGCATGCACCCCATGGGTTATGCACGCTCCTGAGGGGTTATGCATGCACCCCATGGGTTATGCACGCTCCTGAGGGGTTATGCATGCACCCCATGGGTTATGCATGCTCCTGAGGGGTTATGCAGGCACCCCACGGGCTGTGCATGCTCCCCAGTGGGTTAACCACCTACACCGTGGTTTTATGCACTCCTGACAGGTTGTGCATGCACCCCAATGCGTTATGCATGCACCCTGATGGGTTTTGCACACTCCCGACAAGTTATACACGCTCCTGAGACGTTATGCACACACCTGCATAGGCTATGCACCACCCCAGTGAGTTACACACGTACCCAACCTGCACCCTGATGGGTTCTGCACACTCCCAACGAGCCACGCATGCACCCCAGGGTTTATGGATGCACTCCAGGGGTTATGCACGCACCCCATGGGTTATGGATGCACCCCAGGGGCTATGGATGCACCCCATAGGCTATGGATGAACCCCAGGGGTTATGCGCACACCCCATGGGCTATGGATGCACCCCAGGGGTTATGGATGCACCCCCAGGGGCTATGGATGCACCCCAGGGGTTATGGATGCACCCCCAGGGGCTATGGATGCACCCCAGGGGTTATGGATGCACCCCCAGGGGCTATGGATGCACCCCAGGGGTTATGGATGCACCCCCAGGGGCTATGGATGCACCCCAGGGGTTATGGATGCACCCCCAGGGGCTATGGATGCACCCCAGGGGTTATGGATGCACCCCCATGGGTTATGCACGCTCCCAATGGGTTGTGCACCCACCCTATGCCCTCCACCAAACTGCTTCCACCGAGTTCACTGCCGCGCTCCTCCTCTTTTGCTCCCATCCCTGCATCTCAACACGCACCCCTGGAGCAGCTCTGCATCCTTCAACTCACCGAGCTCACCCTGCTCCCTGTAAAACAAACCGAGGGAAACGGGAGCCCCAGAGTCCCCCCAGCGCTCCGCTCCACCGCCCCGGTGCCGTGCACAGGGATGCTGTCAGGATGATTTACAAACGGTATAAATAGAACTCGGCAGCCCTGGCATCTCCACCCCGGCGCGTCCCAGACCATCCGTCACCCCCTGCTGCCACTGGGGGTTTGGGCAGCTGCAAAACTCCATGAGTGAGACAAGATGGGAGGAAAAAAGGGGAAAAAACCCTAAAATCGGGAGGGAATTTGGGAAATCCCAAAAAACCCAACTCTGCAAACGTAGGAAGCTCCCTGAAAAAAGGGGAAAAAGAGAAGAGAGGGGCAAAAAACCTGGGAGAAAGGGGGATTTGTGGCAAGAAAAAGAAAAGCTGGGTTCTTTTTTCCTCTCTCCTGCTCTCTCCGTGGTTTCTCGGGGTGTAATTTCCTCGGCCGTCCCAGCGCCTCATCCTCCAGCATCCCTCCGCGCAGGGGGGGATTATGCAAATCCAGCCTGGCCAGAAAGTGGGTTAATCCAATATTACCCCTTGGGAAAGGGAAGGAAAAACCTGGCGGAAGGAGGAGGGTGCAAAAAGCCCCCTTCCCCCAAAAAAAGGGGAGACGAAGCCAACTGCAAGCTGCAGTTTAGGGTTCGGGACAGTTTAGGGGTTATAATTTGCTATTTTTCTGCTTGCATCCCCTACACACAAATATTTACAGCAAACAGCCAGGATGTGATGGAAATTCTCCTGCACACGCCCCGTGCTCCAGCAACGGGATTTATATCAGAGCAGAGAGCACCTTTCCCTATTTTTTCCTATTGCTTGGATGCGAAGGAGAGTTTTAAGGCAGAAACAAGACGGTAAAACCAAGAAAAAATATCCTATGGTAAAGGGTGGCCGCTCCATCCGCTGCCACCAGCCCCATCAGCTCTTTCTTTGCCTCCTCCCTGAGCAAAAAAGCGGAATTTTTCCCACCCTGGAAAACTTGAGTTTTTCTCTGATCAAACCACCGCAGGGGTTTCCTTTGTGTTTGGCAGTTTATTCTGTAATTTCCCGGAGAAAATCAAAATTGCTCTGGGCTGTTATATCCGAGGTTGGATCCATGGGAGTGATGCTGATGGGGGGGAAAAAATCCAGCCTCCAAATCCCCCCTCCCCAAATAAAAGCAGACCCTCCAAGTCTTGCTTGGCTCCAGCTCAGGCTCCCACATCCCTGGGTGTTTCAGGGACAGGGACGGGAAGGAGAAAGGTTTTTTGGGGTGAAGAACCCCATGTGAAGAGCCCAGCACTGTCCAAGCCCCGACCACCCCCAATTTTTGCGGAATTTCCCCCGCAGCACAAAAACCACCTTTTTTTTTTTTTTTGCATCATTTCACACCCAACATAAAAACCCTCTTTGCACAGCGATGCCGACCCAAGCCCCCGCTTCCCAAACCCCAACCGGCACCAACCCTTCTCATAAATCCCCCAGAACCAAGCCTGCCAACCCCAAATCCACCTGGAAAACACAACAAAACGCTGCAAAAAGCCTCACACAGCCTTCAAAGCCATTTTAAATCTCTTCACGCCCTTTTTTTTTCTTTTTTTTTTCAAAGGCCAGCCTGCCTGCCTGCTTCACCGGATCGATATTCCCATCAGCCAGAGCATCGTCTGCCTTTCTCGCCGCCATCCAGCCTTGACCTTCTCTTTGTATGGGAGTAAAGCAGCCAAGTGGTTTCGTGTCCCCGTCCCCAAGGGCAGGGAAGGGACATCGGCGCCACTTACCCGGTACCAGACGATCTCCCGCATCTTCCCGTCCGTCTTGAAGTTGCATTTCAAGGTGACGGCGTCTCCTACCACCACGGGCGGCAGCGGCTCGATGCTGACCGTCAGGTAGGCTGGAAAAGTTCAAAAGAAGAGAAAAAAAGAGTTAAAAAGGGTGAAAATAGTGTTTTCAACTGGTTTTATGGGATTCATAGCTCTGCCGTGGGGAGCAAAGGCTGGCTGCATCCCACGTAGGGATAAGACGCGGTCGAGTCCATCACCATGGCATCTCGCCGCCTTGCAGCGATGAATTTTGGTTGCTCCCAATACACCAAAAAAAACCCCAACAAACTGGGGCAAGTCCCGCCTGCCCTTATTTACCAGCTTCTGGCACCAAAATTCAAGGATGGACCGTTCCGCTGCTTTTCTCCCCAGCTTTGCAAAACCGCCCACATTTGCCCCAATTAAACCTGGGTGCGCTGATTTTGGGGCTCGACTTGGTCTGCGCCCAAAGCCCTGATCCCACGGGACCCTTTCCCACCGAAAAACTCAATCCCATCCTTCTGATGACGATAGCGGCTTTGACCTCGCCTCCACCATCCTCTGCCCCACGCCGCTTCTCTCCCCATCCCAGCCCAACTTCCTCCACCCCGTTCTTGCCTCCAAATGACTCATTTCTCGCAGGAATGGGTCCAACAGATTAATGAGAGGATGTGCAAAGCCCCAACCTGTGGTTTCACAGCCCAGCCTGGGTGCTGCCGCCCCACCTCCCCCCATAGCCGGGCGCAGGATCTGGCCCCGTCGCAGAGGGAGAACACGGGTGGCTCCGGCTGGTCCATTTCTCCCCGTTTCCCCTCCATTTGCTGCGAAAACCATCGCAGGAGCATGAAGCAGCCAGGGTCAGGAGGGCAGGCGATTGCATTGCAATTTTATTTTTCCTCTATTTCCTCCGGCTGCTGGAAGACGCCAGATTGACAGCTCGGCAGATCTGAGCCTTTCTTTAGCATCCTTGTCCCCATCTCACCCCTCTGGCGCCGTTTCCAACCAGGAAACCCCAAAAGAGCCCTTAAAACCCTGCAAAAATCCCTTTTTATTTTATTTTTTTTTAAATTATTGCTTGCATCAGGTGGAAAAGCAACACTGAAAAACCTGGAAAATGGGAGCAGTTCTGCAAATGAGGTTGGAGAAAATTTTTTGCAGAGGATCCTCCAAAAAAAAGAGGAAGGTGATTTTATACATCCCGCAGCCAGCGATTCGAGGCTCCCACCACTTGTAGAACAAGTCGCCGGTGTTTTTGCAATAAATCTCGGCCGTGACCTGCGGGAGAGCACGCTGCATGCGCACGTGCCTGCTGCGCCAGCAAAGCAGCGTGGCCCGGCATATTGAGCAACGGGGCTGCAAAAATGCAAGAAACCCTCTTTGCACGGCTTTTCGGGGCGCTGCGAAAGCATCTTTGCTGCTGCAATCGGCTGGTTGCAAGGAAACGGGGAAAAAAGTCAATATTTTTGAGCATATTTGATACAGTCGATCTATTTGAGCAACAGGGCTGCAAAACGCAGGAAACCCCTTTTGCACGGCTTTTCGGGGCGCTGCAAAAGCGATGTTGGTGCTGCAATTAGCTGGCTGCAAGGAAATTGGAAAAAAAATGATATTTTTGGTGGTGGTGAGTGCTTTGCAGCATTGCACAGTGGGTGCATGGGAGGCAATGGTGCTGAGCAGGGCTGGGACTAAATGAAAGGCTTAATTCAGCCCTGACACGCTGCACAGCGAGACAAGGTTTAATATCGCACCTTTGCAACCCAGCCCGACGCCTCTCTCCTCGCTGATGGCAACACAAATCCTCGCTCGTTCGGGGCCGGCTTCCTTCCAGCTTTTCTCCTCGCCTGGCCGGGGTTTATTTTAGCACGCTAAAGCCGGGATTAATTCCTTGCGGCTGCCAGCACAGCACGTGGTCCCCTTGAATTGGGGGCTTGGAAATGATGAGGGAGGAGGAGGAGGGATGGGAGGAAGGTCGGGTGAGGTCTTGCAGTGGGTGCTTTGATTTTCTCCGCTTTGTTTTGGGTATTTCCAAAAGTGAGACGAGCAACAGGCATGAAAGCAAAGGGAGAGGGATGAGCATCTGCCCAAAGGAAACTGGGGATGGATTTGTGCCAGGATGAAAGCTCCAGGTGTGCGGAAAAGCTCTCCCTCTTCATCATCCGGCGCTGGGAGTCGCCAGGCGAGATTCCGTCTCCCTCCTGCGCCCGGCGCGGATCAACGGGGCGATTAAATAAAGCCGACGGCCGGACCGATGGGTGATGAAGACCCAAAATTACATTTTCCCTCACACCCGTGAATTATTGCGATACGGGAATCCCTGTCTCGCAATCACAGCATCTCCAGATGCTTTTCCATCCCTTGTCCCTGTGTTTCAGACCCTGGCGATGGGAAGCTGGAGCATCCCCATCCCAGTCCAGTGGGATGCTCAAACCATCGCCTGATGGTTGGGGGCTTTTGAAAGGCAAAAAATGGCCAAGTTTGGGGTGGCCCCAGCCTCCCACCTCCACTCATGCCCAGCAGATGCATCAGCACGAGCATCTCCCCGAGCAAATCCCCCTGAAAACCCCATTCCCAGCCTGCCTCTTCCAGCCAGCTCAAAAAAACCCAGTTTTTTGGGGTTTTTTTAAATTTTTTTGCTCCACTCCCTCCCTGTGCAAAATCCTTTTGAGACGGCAATGGGGCTGCAGCCCACCAGCTCCCACCTCGACACCTGGGCTTTGCTGGAGGATGTCCTTAAAAATAGTGGAGAGGAAGAGAGGAACCACGAGATTCCAGAGCAGATCCTGGAAAAGCCGGAGCTCTGGAGTTTTGGGATTTATTGTATGACGGGGATGGGGATGCTGGAAGGGGAGGGAAGGTGAAAACCCACCCAGCTGCCCAAATTCCAAATAAAATCCGCCCAGAAGATGGGGAAAAGGAGGGAAAGAGAAGGGAGAAACAGATGCATGGTCCTCGGAGGAGCCAGCCTCCGTAGGGAAGGGGGAAAAGCAGGGAAAATAAAGCCAGGCATCAAAAATTAAAGCTGGAATCCAGACGGAGCCGTCCCAAACCTGCTGCTTCGCTGCGGCTGACGTGCGAATCTCATCCCTCCTCCCCACCTTCCCTTTACTTTGTGACAGCGGAGGATGGCAAAGTGTCACCGGTTCTCAAGAAACGACAGGTATTGCTGGATTTTCAGGATTTTTTTTTTAAAGAGGGCTCAGTACCAGCTTTGCACCTTTACACCGACCCAGCATCTCCATCATCCGCCACCTTATCAGCATCCCAAAGGCAGCTCCGAACCCCAAAGCTCTTCTCCTTCCCCTTTTGCTCTTTTTAAATAAGACATATTTCACAGCAAAAGCTGTGCCGGGCCACCCTCTGATGAGATTCTGACCTATGGAAATTCAGCCCTCTGATTAGATCGCATCCCTGGGGAGAAGAGAGTATTTTCTGCAAGCGAGCGGTTGGGGATTCTTGCGACATCCAGTTAAAAAAAAAAAAAAGAAAAAAAAAAAAAAAAAAAGGGAGGGGGAAGGGCGGGATAAATGAAATGTCCTTTTAAATCAGGAGTGACACATTAATAAAAGGAGCACATTGTAACATGCTCGGCGCTTTCAATTACAAAATAGCTGCGAGGGAGGAGGCAGGTTTCACCCCGGCCACGCGGGCTGAGGACGTGGCCGGATGCTTCCACCCAGGCGCTGGCAGAAAATCCCAGTTCAGCCCCGTTGGAGCATCCCATCGCGGATTTCTGCACGTGAGAGCATCCGATCGCCCCATGGAAATCTCTCAGGATGCAGCACATGGGGTTGAGCCCCCCAGAAAGGCTGAGGACCCCCCAGAAAGGCTGAGGACCCCCATCCTAGGGGGAACGAGAGAGCAGCTGAGTGGGCACCTGGCAGCCACCCAAGGGTGAACCACCACAGCACCCTGGGGTGCCCTTGGAAACCTCAGGGTGACGGAGCCTTTTGGCGTGTCCCAGCACCACAAAGCAACCCCTCCACATCTTCCCCACGTGCCTGGTATTTTTTAAGCTACATCTAAATTAAAAATTATTTTACTAATATCAAACCAGTGCTCCCATTTCCCAACTTCTCTGCTCCCAACCCTCCCCAAAAAGCAAATCTCAAACCGAAAATGGGCTTTACTCTTTTAGGACATGTCCCCAAGATTCAGCCCTGTTGGAGCATCCCACCGGGGATTTCTGCACGCGAGAGCATCCAATCACCCCACGGAAATCTCTTGGGATGCAGCACATAGGGCTGAACCTCCCAGAAAGGCTGAGGACCCCCCGTCCTAGGGGGAACGAGAGAGCGGCTGAGTGGGCACCTGGCAGCCACCCCAGGGCGAACCACCACAGCACCCCTGAAAACCTCAGGGTGACAGAGCCTTTCGGCGTGTCCCAGCACTGCAAAGCAACCCCTCCACATCTTCCCCACGAGCCTGCTATTTTTTAATAAATTACAATTTATTTTACTAATATCAAACCAGTGCTCCCATTCCCTGATGTCTCACCTCCCAGCCCTTCCCAAAAAGCTAAAATCAAACCAAAAATGGGCTTTGCCCCTCTGGGACATGTCCCCAAGGTCCAGCCTGTCCCATCTTTGCATTTGGGGACAGTCATTTTGGAGCAGCAGTGGCGTTGGCAGGGATCAGAGCGGAGCAATGACTCGGGATGGAGCTGGAGGAGAGGACGCATAGGGATGTGGCTGCTCCAGCTGTCCCCACTGTGTCCCCCCCATCCTTCAGGTCCCCCTCAGCAGAGGTGATGGGGAGAAATAATATTAACACACCATCACTTTAATCCTCCCATGATCAGCGGGGCTCATCCATAATTCACATCAATCCCTCCACCACCTTCTGGCACTCACTTTCCCACGCCAGGACAACATTTTGGGGTGTAAATATAAGGAGGGAGGGGGAGAAAAGGGACCAAGAACCCCCCCTAACTGGCACAGGGCTGATTTTCACCATTTTCCAGGATTTAAGGCATTTGCTGCTCAAGGAGACACTTTGCCCCTTGCAGAAGAGCCGGTTGGGATGCTAAAAGATTGCAAATCACCGCCCCCAAAAAACCAGGGAGGGATCCCGCTCCCCATCCGCAACCGGAGGAAGATGATGGCCGGCACCAGGCAAGGGTTCACGGCCGTGCGCGGAGCCTCGGGGACAGGGATGTCACCCGCCGGGTGCCGGGGCTGAGCAGCATTAAGCAAACGCGCTTTGACTCGCAGCACTTTGCAACATCTTGTTCATTAAAGATTAAACGCCAGCAGTTGCTCCCGTTCCCGTGTGTGCGCAGAAAATACCTTCTTCCTCCCTCCCCAGCTCCGGCGATGCTTTATTTATGATATTCCAGGAAAATTTACAATTCTAATGTGTTCCTGCCTCTCCTCGCTAAGCCAGGAGGGCTGCAAGGGGCAAGAACAGGCAAAGGATTCCCATCTGTCCCCAGCCAGAATGGCCAAATTTTGCTGAATCTTGAGCTTTTCTTCCTGGAAAGCTGCTGCGTTGATTTTTTTTTTTTCTTTTGGAAACGGAGGAACAAATGTTTTAACACAGGTTTAACAACAGTGAGTGGAATGGGATGTGACAGATGGAGTCGGTATCGTGCTTCCAAAGGAGACGGTCTTTTTGTAAAGGAAAAAAATGGGTTGGGGAGAGGCCGTTTGTGTTTCTAAAGGCACGAACCACTTGAATTTTGCCGGAATTTCCAGCTTTTCCTTCAGAAAAACCCAAAAGCCAAGCGCCGGCAGGGCTGAGCATCCCCAAACCCACCGCCGCCCACCCCAAAATTGAGCCGGCTCTTGCAAAACGGGGCTGTTCCACGGAATAAAACCAGGAAAACCAGCATCACCTGCAGCGAGGAAGAGCCCTGCTGGCAGAGAACAAATTGTATTAATGCTGTGTAAATAGGATATTAACGGGCCGACCAAACAATTAAGAGCCGGTAATTAAAATTCATCTTCCTTTGCGCCGTGGTGTATTAAAGTACCAACATTTAATTAGATGCCTCTTACCTCTGCCACCTGCATAAGTGGGAGGAAACCCTTTGCAGCTGTACCTCAAATTATTTCTCGTGGGGGTGGCTGGACCAAACCAGCCCCTAAATCCTTTGGGATTGCGGAGCTGGGGAGAAGATATATAGGATATATCGGGAGTATGGGCTGAATATCCTTTGGTCCATTTTTCTTTAACGAAATAGGATGCAACAGGCGCGCTGAAGCTGACAGATCCTGTGGATGCGTCTTGTTAGCTCTTTGTGATGTAAATCAATAATTTTCATCAATATATTGATCGAGCGTGGCCGGGTTGGCCTTTCAACCCCTTTTAAATCAAGATTAAGTGAGAAAAGCACTCCATGGGGATTGCTGGGGACAGAGAGACCCCAAGGGGTCCGCTTCGGTTTGGATTTTGTGAGCAAGATGTTTCAAAACTACAAAGCGATGACACTTTACTGGTCATGTTTTGTCACCATGACCCAATCCAAAGCTTTTTATAACGCAAGAAAACCAAAAGTAAATTCCCAATGAGTTCAACGCTGGTGCCCAGTTGAGGAGGGACTTTCAAACACTGCCCACAGCTTTTTTTTTTTGCCTGTCAATCCTGGATTTCTCCCAGAAAAAAATATCTCAAGTCAAAAAAAAGAAAGAAAGAACGCCTAATTTTGTGCCGTGCTGTGGTACCCAACATCCCGGAGAGCATCTTCAACGCTGAGCAATCACGTAAGGGCTTCCCAAAGAGTTCTGTCAATAAATCTTAAGAAAAATCAATTTGTAGACCAGTTTTGTCCTCATTATGAACACTAGTCATTGTTACATTCTTAAGGGCAGAGATTGGCTCGTACCAGCGCCTCTAGCTAAGCCCTGGCATGGTGCAGCAACACCGTCGGCTGCAGAGAAA
>WKFP01013991.1:112657-124441 GCA_011057875.1 Pterocles orientalis | reverse complement strand
TTTTTTTTTTTTTTTTTTTTTTTTTTTTTTTTTTCCCTGTTAACAGGCATTTTTTAAGGTCATGGTGCCGGCTTGCCGTGCATTATCAAGTAATTTGCACAATATATTTCTTCCCTCTGTGTATTTTCTACTGATAATGTACCAAATGCCAGCGCACCGACGGGAGGTTTTCCAGCCCGCGTTTGCTGTGCAGGCAGCAGGAACCGAACCCCCCCTCGAAAGGACGGAGGTGAGGGCAGCCAGGGAGAGATGTGTGGAGACAGCGAAAGGCTGGGAAAGGTGAGACAAACCAGAAGAAATCCTTGAATAAACCACGCTTTGCTTTTTTTTATTCTTTTTTATTTTTTTCCCCTGCTGCCATGCTGCAGGACAAAGCCCTGGGTTTTCACAAACCCGAGTTTGACACCTGGCTGTGCCCGTGCTCCCACGGGCGGTGTCTAAGTGGTGTTTGTCAGGCAGATGCTGCCTCGCTTCGCTTGCGATTCTCGCTAACCAGGAGCCGTGTGCGTGCAGAAGATGCTGTTTCCAGGCGCTCAGAGCACGGGCAGACCCAGGAAAACCCCCTCCACCCATCCCAGGGATGCTGGGGCGGCGCCGGGGCAGATTTTCAGCACTGATGGCCCCAGTGAGGTTCTCACTACATCTCATCTGGGCAAAACAGTCCCTACAAAGGGCATTTCTGCGACATTCCTCCTTCCATCCCATTCCAGTGACCATAGCCTGCCCTTTCCCCCGCTGTCATATTCCCACCCCTTGTCCCCAACCCGAGCAAAACGCCAGCATCACCCGCACGGCCCCTCCGAGGTGTGACAGCACACAGGATATGAGGCAAAGACAGTCTAAAGGACTCAGTGTTTAACCTCTTTTTTAATTTTTTTTTCCCCCCTTTGCAAATTCACACTCTGGAGACTGTCACTCTCCCGGTCCCCAAACCCGCTTGTCTGTTCTGCTCTGCAGCAGGGAGATGAAAACCTCCCCGGTCCGACACGCCTGCGGTGCGAGCGCTTGGCAGACGGCGAGCTGGGAGCTGCTTGGCACCGTGCTCCGGGTAAAAAAATCAAACACGTGGAGCACGGCTCCCTCCTGCCATCGGGGACAGATCCCAGCACCGGGGGTGATTTGTCCCCAAGCTGGGGACGAGGCTGCTCCATCCTGCCATGGGCAGGGAAGGGCACAAAGGAGCAGCTTTAGGGTGCAAAAAGGTTTTTTTTTTTTGGTGCTGGAGCCCTGGTTACGGCAGCGAGGGGCACAGGGGAGGCGATGCACCAGACACCGTCCCGCTGGGTTCAGCCAGCCCGGGCTGCCGACAGCCCCAAAAACAGCCTGGGGAAGGACGGTCTGCTGGGGAAGGTATTGATTTGGGCTTATCCTGGATTCAGGCCACCTCGCTTCAGCCATAGGCAAAAAGTCTCTTTAGTCATCTACTTCCCTCTACAGTCGCTGGGAAGAAACAGCATCTTCCCACAGCAGCTCAGCCCCGCCCGGGAGGGATGCTTCCCCCCAAATAAACCCGGGGTCACCCCGCCATGGGCAGCCCCAGCCTCCCCAGTGAGGGGGATGTCTCCGGTGCGGTGCAGGGGGATGTCTGGTGGAGCCCAGGAACCCCAAACCCGTCTGGGTGGGCGCGGGACCCCCCGAAGGGGCTGTGGGGTCAGGAGGGGCTCACCAGTGTCTGGGGCGGACTGGGCACACTGGTGGCCGACCAGCCTGTCTGCTGCCTTTGGGGCTGATCCGGCTGGTAGCGGGGCTTCAGCTGATCATTAAAAATAACTTAAAAGGAAGAAAAAAAAGCACTTTATCATCTGCCCGGAGCCTTGCAGAGCCCAGGCACTAATAGCATCTGTTACCTGCTCTCTCCTCTGCTCGGAGAGCTCCTTCGCTGGGTGGGATCTCTCGCCTGCCCGATGCACAGGAGCTGCCGGCGGATCTGTGCGCTGCCCGGCTCCTGCTGCAGCCTGTTTCTGTCTCTACCGCTGCCTGCCTCGCTCTTGCAGGGCCAGGAGGAGTTTTATTCCTCGGCTGGCCCATCCAACCCACTAGAGATCAGCCCTGCACGCTGCGGGATGCGCTTTCTGATGGCAGATGTAGCTTGGGGAAAACGGTGATGAAAAATTATAAAATAAAATAATAAAGAAAAATTATTATAAAATAAATAAACCCCCGCTTCTGTGCTGGCTCGCGAAGGGGCTGCAATCTCCCATCCATGTGGATGGCAGATGGGTGTCTGGGCTTTGCTCAGGCTCCGGAGCGAGGTGCCGGGGGGCACGCAAGGGGCGATGCTCCAGGGATGCTGGTGCGGGTCGGCAGGTGCTGGGCACAGCGGTGGGCAGGGCATGGGGGGACGGGGGGCTGGAAATGAGGGGTTGCTTGCTATGTGTGGAAAGCAAAGACGTGAAGGAAGGGAAATGGGGAGCTCTGAGGACTTTCAGAAATGCACAGGAACAATTTTAGGTCCTCCGGGAGTCCCCAGAATGAGTTGTTTGGCTGGCGGTGAATAATTAAGGATTCTGACGTGGGTAGGTGTATTAATGTCCCTCTGAAAGATTCAGATCAATGATGGAAGGGGAAAAAATGGAAGACATGCATAATAATAAAAAAAAACCTTGCTTGACATGATGACATTACTGATTTTTTTTTATGATCGTCTCAAATAAACTCTAGAGCAGTTATTAATTTAGTGTTGTTAATAGCTCATCCTTCAAATGTCAGGCAGGAACTGAGGCTGTAAAAGGGGATTACTGCGGGCAAAGCTGGGGGATGATAAATTATGATCCAAACGTGCAGGGACCATCCCGGCTTGTTCCAAGTGCTTTGCTCGGACACGCAGCTACACCCAGCCAGCCCCGGCGCGTCCGTCCTGGATGGAGCAATGGCAGGATCAAACCCCAAATCCACAGCGGTGAGGTGGGGGGGTTTTGGGGGTTTTTTTGGGTTTTTTGTGGTCACTCAGTGCTGAGGAGGGGCTGGGTTGCAGCCCAGGCACAGCTGGAGCTCAGCAGCCCCAGCAGGTGGATTCTCTAATTAACCAACCCATTAAATAGGGACTCCAGGGGAGTTACTGGAGGTGGTGCAGGAAGGAAAGCTGATGCCCAGGAGTAACTCTTTGTATTGCTCTTTGTAACCTCAGAAGCCAAATCTGAGAGTTTTGGTGGGACTCTGTCGGTTTTGCCCGTGGGCTCTCTCCACCCAAGGACAGGTACGTGGTGTGATGGGGTTTGCAGGAGAGGGGAAGGGGAATGGAGCATCTTGCATTGGTCAGAAACTGTGTCTTCTGGTATAATATTCATGCTGGTACCCTCAGGAATCGATGCTCATGGATTTATTAAGACCGAGCGGCTGCTATATTTGCAGGAGCATGGAAACAGCCTGTTCCCAAGCAGGACGCAAAGGGCAGCGTGTGTGTACGCGCGGGGTAACAGCTCCGGGGTGCGGGTAATTTAATTTTCTGGTGTGTAAAACAGGGGCAGACGTGGCTGCGGTCCCAGCGCTTCAATAACGCTGTACAAACAGCGTGGGGATGTACTCGCCGCCGGTGTCGGATGTGTGCACACAGGGATGCGCTTAAGCATCCCTGGAGGTGTTTGCTGAGAAGGAAATTTGGGGGAAAACTGCTGTATTTTGGCTGTTGATCACCTTTCTGCTATTCAAAATGAGAATTCCCTTTTGCTGGCTGTGGTTTCAAACCCCGAATTGTCTGACTGTGCATGTGGTAAGGCTGTGTGTGGGTAAACTGGTGTGGTACCAGTGCAACCCAGTAAGCTGGAGCTGGGTTTGCACCACTCCACGTGGGCAGAAATGTCACCGTGAGGCTTCTTCCACTTTTGCAGCAGTGAAAACTGAAGCTAAACCAGCCCTGATGGGTCGGTCTGTCTGTCTCCTTGGCAGGTGGGGTGGTGTGGGGGAAAGGGAGGGTGTCTGCAGTCCCCCTCCACCCCAGTATAGTCCCAATCCTTTCACCAGTAAGGGCACACATCACCCCTGACCCAGCCAGCAGCATTTCTTTCATTGCTTAATGTGGCTGCAAAGAGGGAGCAAATAAGGTGAATTTTGTGGCAGGTGAGAAAAAGGATTTCTTTTATTCTTCCCAAGCTGTGATTTTTGTTCTTTCCCCCAAAATCCCTGAATAATGGGGTGACTTCTGCTAATACAGATGTCACTGGTGGGGTGCTGTGGAGATGCTCTGGTCCCCTGGTTTGGGAAGCTGCTGGTGTGAGGGATGCACAGAATGAATTCCTGTCGTCTTCAGCCCGACTCTTCTTCCTCGAGTGATGCTATTGGCACTTCTCTGCAGCAGAGATGGGCAAATCATGGCGTGCGGGGTGTTCTTTTTTTTTTTCCTTTCAATTCTGTGCAAGTAATTTATTCTTATTTGGGAAAAAGGATTTAAAAAAGGAAATCATTTGGGATCGACTCAGCCTTTCATTTGACCCAAGGTTAAATGTTTGTTTCATTTTGGAATTAATTATCTCCTGCTCAAAAACTTCCTCCAGTCAATATGTCAGGGGAGGGCTGGGAGGAGGAAGCCTTGGTGTGGAGGAAAGGCTGAAGCTCGTCCAGATAATGAGAGGAGGAGGAGGATGCTCTGTGGTGCTGGAGGTGTCGTGGGGGAAGGATGGGGATGCTGCTCTGCAAACCTTCTTCTTGGCATCACCCAGCCAGGCTCTTGTCTCTGCAACTGTCCTGAGACGGGTCCTGGGCTGGGGCTGGAGGAAAAGCCCCGCCTGGTCCTGGGGGGTCCTGAGCCACCGCAGTGTGGGGGAAGCAGAGGTCCCTCTGCAGAGCCCAGAGCACAGGGCAGGCGGAAGGGCTCCATGGTGCCAGGTCTGCGGAAGGGGATGTTGGTACCTCCTGAGCAGAGCACTGAGCTGCTCTGGGTCACTTTTCCATGTGAAAAAATAAGAAATGGGTGGGGAAAAAAAATCCCTTATTGCATGAAGAACCCAATATCTGCGAAAGCCCAGCTATAAGCAAGCACCAGTCAAAGCCACCCAGAGAACAAGGTACCCCAAGGCATTGCCAGGAGATGGGGAAGGAGCGGGAGCAGCAACGTGGGAGATGTCCCACCCATGGGTGACCGCAGGAGGCAAAGGAAATCCCCTCCCGCATCCCTGGGGCTGCCCCCAGCGCAGGGAGGTTGTGGTGGCAGCTTTCCGAAGCGCGCGCTTGGATGCGAGCCTGCTTTTCATTCAGATGTAATACACTGATTTACAGAGGGGGGAGGAGAAAACGGGAATCGGGGGGAAAAAAAGCAAACCCTCAGAAATTCAATTAAAGCTGTTGCCTCCTTTAGAAAGGGAAGGCTACCCACTTGGAATGTGGCAAGTGTTCCTTTCTTCTGTAAATCAATTTAGTTTATAAAATGCAAAAGGGGGAGAGGAAAAAAAAAAAAGAGACCGGCCTGGATGTGCATTATCAGCCCACGGGTCCCTCACCTCCCGGCGCTGCTGCTCGCTTTATCTCGCTTGTGTTTGCTCTCATCAGTCCTCCCTCTCCTATTCCTTTTAATTTAGTATTTATTTATTTTTTTTCCCCAAGCAGAATGGGCAGGATACCAGGTGTTGGGGTTGCCAATTCTCTTGTTCCTGTTAACAGCTTTCTGGCCATCGATATTTCATTCTCAGAGATGTTAATGGCTCCCAGCTCCTTTCTTGGGTGCAGTCCAGGGAGGATGTACCACCCTTTGCTCAGCTACGCTGGGTGGAGGCTCGCGAGTCCGTGCTGGGACGAGGCTTCCTTGGGAAAGAAAAAGGGGCATCAGCTTCTGCACAGGCAGGAATGCAGAAAAAAAAAATTCCAAACTGAAAAAAACTCCCCAAACCCTAAGCATCAGCTCTTCTGGCCTCTTTCCCCCCCCAAAGGAGATGCAGGCTGCATCCCCTTCCCCATCCCTGAGCGAGGAGGGCAGGGCACGGCTCAGCTCGTCCTCGGGACTGTTTGCAGCCCTGGACACAATTAAAGCAAATTAGGTTTTAGTGCAAACAGAGAATTGGAGAGTGGTGATTGCTGGCCTGTTTGCCCAGCTTTCAGGGTGCCACCTCTCTGCACATTAAAACAGAGCTTGGCAGATGCCTGAGAGCATCCTTCAGCCCCGTCTCGCCAGTGCAGCTCAGAAGAAGGTCAGAGCAGAGGGGACAGGCTGGGGACAGCCCGGGGAGCCAGACTGGCCAGCGGTCCCCACCCTTGGGCAAGGAGGTGACCGTGACCCCTATTTTCCCTGGCAGAGAGGAGTAATCACCCAGCCTGGATGAGGCAGCTCCGTGATGTGGTCTGAACGAGACCTAAATACTCCGGAGCGGTGTTTTGCGACGTGCATATACAGCACCCGATAAAGCGGGCGCTGACCTCAATTGAAGACTCTCAAAGCCACTGTGATATAAAAATTAATGAACTGGCCCGAGGAGAAGATGCTGTCATTTCAGGCTAGGATGAATCCCCCGTGTCACCATGGCAGTCTCCTGGCTTTTTCTTCCCAGGGATGAAAATCGCAGCCCGCGCCTGGCTGTCCTCGCTCGGCAGGGTCGGACCCCGCTGGCAGCGACGCTTTTGCAAGGGATTATGACAGGCAGAGGCTGTGGGGAGAGAAGAGGAGGGGGGGGAAAGAAAATGCAGAAACTGCTCGAGCTTAACTGAGCCTCTGTGCTGGAATTCTTACCCCAAATCTTCTAATTAATAGTCAGGATTAGCAGCTGCTGAGGTTGGGTCTTAGCCATCTAATCATAGCAGCACAGACCGGCTGCGCTCAGCATCCCGAGCACAAGGCAGCCCTTCTAGACTAGCAGATAAATAAATTCGCAAATTAAACAACAACAAAAAAAACCCCATTAACACTGGGATGGAGCTGTTCCTTGCAGTGGTGCTGTTTGGAGAGGGAGGATTTGCTGTTGCGGTGCAGTTCCTGCTAATAAACCCCTTCTTTGTGCTCGCGATCCGGCTCCCATTGCTGTAGTCATCTTCCAAAATTCCTCCGATGATCCCTGCGTGTGTTCCCCTGTCTGTGGGTGCTGCACCCAGCGCCAAGCCCATCCTGTGCCAGATGCGCATCCTCCGGGAGCATCTCCCTTTCCTGGCTGCTGGAGCGGATACAACCCATCCAGCCCAGCCCGGCTGGTCCTTCCCAACGCCCCCCATCACCCCTCCGCTTGCCTTCCCCATCCTCCCAGATTTCTCACAGGGATGCAGCTAAAAATTGTGCACAAGCTGCTGGGTACCAGGGAATGGTCTGACCTCATGGAGTCCCAGCCAAGACCTTGTTTCAGCAGCTCAGTTCCCTCTGCAGTGGGGTGGATGCCAAACCCATCGGGGTGTCACTGGACTGGGAAATCCCCCCCTCTGCGAGGGCAGTTCCAGCCTCGGTGGCTTGAGCAGCCCCTTGTCCCCCAGACCCATGATGCTCTTGGGGGGACGGGAGCGGGGGACGGCAGCACAGCCCGCTGGGTGGCTTGTAATAGCTTTTTGTGTTATCGGATTTATTTTTTTTCCCCCTTAACGGCACCGCATGCGCTTTTCTTGAATGTACAGTAGGAACAAAGGAGCTCAAGCTGTTTGTCTTCGTTTCTCCCGCTGTCTTCCTCCCATTCAATGCTTCTGCCTCGCGAGTGGTTTTCCTGGCGTGTGCGCGTGCATCCGAGAGGGGACGAGACGCCTGGTACCCTCCCGAGATACCGGCCCTGCGATGGGGGGGTCAGGGCTGGGGCTTCAGGGTGTGTTTTGCTGCTCGTGGCATTCCTGAAACCCACCAAACTTTGCCTCCTCGTGCATTTTTCCATCTTCTGCCAGCTGCCTGTGCCAGCTCTGCCGGGTATCCGCGAGTTTTCTGCCTGCACGGGGAGGGGGGGGTTTGAAAATCCCAGCTGTGCAGGAAAACGCGGAGCTGCAAAAGCTGGTTTTGCTCTGAAAAACTCCAGAAATAACCAAATGTTGCGTTGTTCCTGTGCAGAACGGGAACCAGCCGTAGCTTTGCCCTGACTTTGGAGGATTGATGAACTTTCCTGTGACCCACTTGCTGGGGGCACAGGAGATTTCGGAACCTTCCTGTCCCTATCCCTTCCCTGTGCTGTCACATATGGGGAGGGGACATTCAACAGGAGAATCTTGGGTTCCGCTTGTTTTAAAAATTCATGAGTTTCCAGCCAAGACAGTCCCTGGGGAGCCATGTGTGGGGTTACTGGTGGTGCTGGTGCTCGTGGGACTGGGGGGCTCAGACACGAGGGACCCCCAGCCCCAACCTGCCGCTCCCCCCGTGCCCGGCACAGACGAGCCAGAGACACTTCGCTGCTTCCAATTCTCTTTGATGGTGCCTCGTGCTTGTTGCCATCTGCTCCCAAATGTTCAGTGCGCGTCGGCATTCGCTTTTACGGGTTTAATTAACCTAATAATCAGCCTCGCGTGCCAGGCAGGCGCTGGGGCTGTGCGGGCACCCTCCTAGCAGGAACCTTTGGGTTTTTTGGGGTAAAACCCATTTCTGAGCCTAAAATCGGGAAAGCCAGGAGGCAGCTGTGCAGTAGTTCATTACTGATTATTAATTAATGCTGTAGAGATACTCCAACAGCTCTCGGGGGCAACGGCCGTCCCCTTGTGCAGCTCCCATCCCTCCCTGGTGAGGAGACCACCACATAGACTTTTTTTCCTGCTTCCCATAGAAATCCAGCTCCCAAATATCCTGGATTTAGTCCTGGGGCTCAAATAATTTCTTGATATTCCTATTGAGGGTGAACACCAACTCTGCTCACCCTGCCCCGAGCATCCCAGCCTGGAGCAGCTGGCTCCCCCCTGGGCTCTGGCTCCAAGGAAATTTCTAATTTCAAGAGATTTTCATCTCCTCACAAGGCTGTAAAGGTGTTTGGAAAAGCCGTTCCTTTTTTATTTTTATTTTTCTTTAAGCATAGGGGGAAAACAGAGCGAAAGGAAACGTACCCTTTGGATAAACACTTTCCGCTCCTGTTTTCTGTGACGAATGTGTCGGGGAATGGGAGGGAAGAGAAGCAGAGGAAAGGATGGCAGTTATAAAAGTGTGTGTGGATGTACGGGGAGATAGAGAGACAGTTTGTTTCCGCTGTTGGCTGGGTCGCTAAGTGGATAAATAGATAAATCTCTGTTTATTTCCTATAGCGGCTGAGTCATGGAGGATGAGATGGGGAGATACTCGCAGTTGTATACTTCTCGCTTTCAAAAGCGTCATCGGTTTCTGTAAACTGCTTCTGTTCCGACACGGCAGGATCTGCGCTATTATCTCCCTGTTAATTACTTCAAATCATCTTTTGCTGAGTTTCACCTTCTTTCTTTCCTGCTATTTATCCTGCCTTGTACCATCCCGTAATAATCCCTCGGATGTCTTCCCTCGTCTCTCTCCCGGTCCCGGCGGGGACAGTGGTGGGTTTGTGGATGTGTACGGGAGAAGGAAAGAGCGAGTTGTTGGCTTTTATCTCCTTCCCATCCCGTATCATCGCTCCCCACGCCGCCTCCTGAAGGGTGATGTAATTGCCTCTGAAAGCGCTGCCTGCCTGTCGTATCTCATCGCTCGGCCGCGGTATCAACTAAATGCAAACCTGCCACCATTTAAAAGCCTTCAGTGCCTTTTATACATTTTTTTTTCACCCTGTTAGAAACATATTTAATAAAGTTTTGACGTGTGGAAAGAGGGTCCAGTAAGCGATGATAAAATCCTGAGCAGCGGCGCTGCACCGAAGGGGACGTGTTGAAGTTAATGAATAAATGGGCTGATTGCTGCTGGAAATGTGATTGTAAATAAGCATCAAAAAAAAAACCCAAACCCAACAAACCAAACCCAAAAAAATGAAGGACGGGCGCTGTACATCCTCATTTGGAGGCTGCGGCAGCAGAGATAAATTGGGCGCAAATAGAGACCTAATGAGGGCTGATGAAAATGGATTAAAAGAGGATGAGGTGATTTCTGACGAATTTCACCAAAACCCGAAGGAAAAGCAAGGACTGACCTTTTCCTGCAACTTTCTGAGCTAAACATGAAACTCTTGGAGAAACGTGGGTCCCAGACAAGTACCCGAACCCCAGCTGGGGGGTTTCCCTGGGGCCGTACCCCCATCGCACCCCAGCAGGCAGGGATGCTGCGCACGCAAAGAGCCAAGCGGGAGCCTCCAGCTGGAGCACGATGCAGAATATCTGTGTCTGGGAAATGCGGAGAGAGGCAGGAAACCACCACCACGTCTTTTCTCTGCTGGTTCACGCGGCAAATCAGCGAAATTCATGAATAAATTGTTTGCTACAAATAGTTCACGCCGCCTGGGGCTTCAGCCACGCGCCGGCTCCTCGCCAGGGAGAGAGATGTGCAGCCGTCTGCTGATCCCAGCCCTTCGCTGGGTCAAAGCCATCAGATTAATTAGCAGCACCCCTGTGTCCTTCCCCTTGCTGGGAGGAAGGACTTCCAGCCTCCAGCTGTTCTTCCCTCCTGGCTGAGTCTTTGGGATACAGATGCTTTGCCTTAAATTCCCCATTTTCCTCTTTTTTTTTTTTCCATCTTCACAGAAGATGCTGCAGCTGTACCGTGGTGATTGCAAATATATTTAAAGATCAGAGCAGAGACATTAAAGCCCTATTAGACTACTCAGCCCAACCTCCCGCTGGTCCAGGGTGGGATGCTCCCGTGGCCGATGCAGCTCGTATCGCAGGGATGCTCTATTTAATCCGACAACAAGCCATCAGGCACGATGAGGGAAGGAGAAAACCCTTCCCCCAGTGACTTCATTTGCCTGGAGCATTTGGTGTGGGGCGAATATTGGGGAAAACATTAAAGGAAAACAAACACTTGTTTCCAGATATCCTTTGGAGGCTGGTTATTGAGAGGAGCCTTAACGCTGGAGCACCGCCGGTGATATTCGGCGCTGGGCGCGCTTGCTGGCTGCAATTCTGCCTCTAGCCCTTAAGGAAGAGGTCAGCGATGCTGTCTGACAGTCAATTAGCCAGGGAAACCCAAATGAGCAGCCCAGCGCTCGATTCTTTCAGGCAGGCTGGAAATGCTCAGCAAAAAGGGTTGTTTGGTGATTTATTTTTTTTTCTTGCAGTGATTGAGCACGATTTCCCCTTTGCAGGCCACTAGATAATGTTGGGGGGGGAGAAAAAAGGCGAAGCAGCGTGAGTCACACGTGTGCTGTGCATCCTCCTGCCTCCCTCTAGCGAGGAGGCGATGCAGAGGAATTGATCGCTAGTTTCTTCTTGGGGTTGCACGAGGTTTCTGGAGGTTTTGGCTCAGGAAGAAGTAGATTGGGGACAGGCTGACCCAGCACAAACCCTCTCCTAGAACGACGGCACCCCAGGACAGCCTGGCTCTACCAAAAATGAGCTTTATCGTGGCTTTAACCACCAAATGCCTTACTCAAGCTGTAGCGTCTTCAGCTCTGCTCTCGTTTGTGTCCTTGTAGGGTGACAGAGATCCCAACCCACACCGCTAACGGCTCTGATTTTGCAAAACCAAATGATGAGGCTTAATCCATCTGGGGATTGTTTGAAGCTGCAGCAGTCTTGCTTAAGTCAGCAAGATGACGTGATATAAATTAGAAAATTTTAATTTTTCACCCAACCTGGGCAGGCAGAACCTTCCCAACGCTTGCGAACAACCCAAACCCAACCGGCACCAAACCAACAAACGCCATCCACCCTCCCCAAGGAGCGCGGCGACGCGGCGGGGCTGCTGTCGCACTTAATGCTACATGACATTTAATTAACTTCCCCACAACTGCCTTGTATCCCGTTACGGAGAGCGGCAGGGTAAGAAAGGGGCACGGCTCCCTGCTCCGAGCCGTGCCGATGCCG
>WKFP01013991.1:91385-105559 GCA_011057875.1 Pterocles orientalis | reverse complement strand
GGAGGAAAAGAAAGGAGGAAAGGAGGAAAAGAAAGGAGGAAAGGAGGAAAAGAAAGGAGGAAAGGAGGAAAAGAAAGGAGGAAAGGAGGAAAAGAAAGGAGGAAAGGAGGAAAAGAAAGGAGGAAAGGAGGAAAAGAAAGGAGGAAAGGAGGAAAAGAAAGGAGGAAAGGAGGAAAAGAAAGGAGGAAAAGAAAGGAGGGAGGGAGGAAAAGAAAGGAGGGAAGGAAAGGAGGGAAGGAGGAGAAAAAGAAAGGCAAAGAAAGGAGAAAGAGAAAGGCAAGGGAAGGGAAGGCAAGGCCAGGCCGCCGGTTCCTCTCTTGTCATTTCCCTCCCTGAATTTTTTTTTTTTTGGCCATCCTCCCTTTCGTACAATGACTTCTGCATTTCATCTTACTCACCTGGAAACTGCTCCCTTTCCTGGTTCGTTCTGATTAGATTTAACCGTGTGCTGCTGAGCCATTTGTAAATAAGACGTTCGCTCAGCACACGGCCAGGCCAAAAGAGAAGACGCAGTGAGCAAGGTGCAGGCTGGAATACACTGCTTTGCTCCCCCCCAAAAAACCCCAACCCCAGCCTATTGTTTCATATCAGTTTTCCTCTTGAGCGAGCAATTGTGAAGCCAAGCTGTCCCGGGGAATGAGCTGTCACTCCTAACAGCATTGATTGCAGCGCGGGGGGAGCCAGCGGGGTGCTGCTGCCCAGCCTGGGGGGGCTCATTCGGGGGGAGCTGGACCCTGCGGCTGCACCTTGGGGCTTGGTGGGTGCACAGCACCTCGGCCGAGCTCCTGCTGTGGGTGCTGGGCATCTTGGGTGGCACCTTGGAGGTGCATCAGCGGGTAGCAGCCAAAATTTTGGGAGGAGGATGTGGGTTTTGGCTGTAGAGTCGATTTTTTTTGACGTGTGGACTTTTTCTGGCTTTTCTGGCATGAGTTTCTCCTGTTGGGAGGCCAGGACCCTCCAAAGTCACCTCTGGGCTGCAACCTCCTCCCCTCAGGACCCCGGGGACGCCAGATCCCGTGGGGATCACGGTGTCTCCCCTCCTCCTTGCTCCTTCTCCACCTTCCACCAGCTTCGTGCTTTGCTCTGACACCGGCTCTTGCTTGTTTTTATTATTTATTTGAGCTGGCAGCTCTCTGTTTTGCAAAGATCCCCACCTTCCCCTCATCCTGTCCTTCATTTTATCGCACTCGAGGCATCTCTGCCTCTCACCCGTGCTGCTATAGCAACTGCCGGCGATGCTACGGCGAGGCCGTCCCGGCCAGGGCCATCTGCCTGGGAACGACACCTCCGCCAGGTTTTAGCACCGAGCAGGTAACGCTGCATGTTGCAAAGAGCAGCCGTCGTGGCTCTGGAGCGATATCACCATCCAGAGGGTCTCTCGGCTAATAAACCCCCTCCGGTAGCTGCAGAGAGGCGCGTTTCTGCAGCTTGCTCGGCAATTGCACGCGTGCAATAGTCCTACGCTGAGCAGACCCAAACGCATTGGCTGTAATCATCCGTCAGGTTTATAGACCCTGCTTCAGCCCAAAGGATCCCAACGCGTTCGCAGCAGACGCTGTGCGATGGGATCCACCATCCGGCGTCGAAGCACGGCCGGATCCTGCTGGGATGGAGCACGGTGGCTGCCGAACGCGGCATTATGCCGATGGCTGCGGGGGGAGCTGATCCCATAACCCGTGAAAAACCACAGGAGAGGGGTGGAGAGGATGAACCCCACCTCCGGATCGGAGCTGCGGGTCCCAGCTGGGTCCCATCCTGCCACTCCCGCTGGTTCTTCAGCCCCCAGCTCCTCTCGGGCATGGGTATGACCACAGCCATGGTTCAGGCAAGATTCACTGTGCCAGAGATGATGAATATTCTCCAGTTTCCCCCTGTTGCTCCTCTGTATGAATGTTTGGGGTGAGACAGGAGGAAGACGGGTGTCCCCTGGGGCTGGATGTGTCACCGCTCCCCTCTCGCCTTGCGTCCCCATCCCCGGGCTGTTTCTAAAACACTGTTGTCATCTCGATGGCTCATCCTCTCCCTCATCCCCGGGCTGTTTGAAGCCCATCTCCAGTCCTCTCCCTGGCTGGGGCTGTGTCATGTCACTTGTCACCCCCGCTGCAGATCACTGGCTGGGGGAAAAGTGCTGGATCGAAGTGGGAAAGGGGGGGACACCACCGCGTGCCTCTTGCAGCTCGGGCTGGCCCACAGTTAACGCGATCAGACAAGTTGCACGGCAGCACACGGCTAATGTCCCCATTCATGTGCTTGGGTCCCCAGCGAGTGCCACAACCCCGCCAGCTGGCTAATGAGCTGCTCTCCGTGCGTTATCCCGTGTAATTGCCTTCATATTAACGGGGATAATCTGTCAGCATCAACGCTCTGGGCCAGGATTTGCACGGTCCTCTCTGCATCCCAGGTGAAACTGGGGATCCCCACGCACCCCGCCCCGGGGGGTCCCATGGGCAAAGCTCCCCGGCCCCTCGCCTGCCCAGGGCTCCTTCCAGCGAATATTGCTGCTTCCATCCTGGAAATGGGCTCGTCTTTTAAAATATTTTGAAGTCTACTGACAAAAAGAGCGCTCTGTCAGAGGCAGATATTATTGATGTTGTTATTATTGCATCTCTCGTCTCCGCTGCAGAGGATGCCTGACCGTGCTGACAGCTGCTATTAAGAAAGTTGCACAGCCGGTGTTTCGGGGGATGTAATTCTTCCCGAGCAAAGTTAAACACAAGAAGGGGGTTATTTCACGAAGTAAAAGCAGGAGCTGTGAAAAAAAGTTGCTCCGTGCCATGTGAATAGCAATCACATTACATATTACCCAGAGACAGAGCTGTCGGGAGATCCCTCCGTGCGCTTCACGGACACGGCAAACCCCGTTACACCAGCTCTGCAGCTGCAAAGCACAAACTGGGTGAAACCTTCCCGGTGTTCCGGACAAACAGGGGGAGAACTGACATTTCTGTTCGAGGAGTTTCCCCTGCTACAGGGCTGAGAACCACAAATGGATTATTTTTCCCAGTATAGACAGAGTTTCGAGCGCACGCAGCCCAATATATGGCTTCAGCCCCTTTATGGCTTTAACATAAAACCAGGAGACGCGCGGTGGCTTGGGCTGGATTTTCTATTAGGTGTTAAAATAGGACCAGAGCAAGCACAGAGCACACAGCAGAGCCTGCACCACACTTGCCGACTCCTGAGCATCCCTAATAAACACCCGCGGGGACTGTCCCAGCACTCGGGTACCTGCCATGCCCAGGATGGGGCCGAAAACAGCCGTGAAGGGGATTCCTGACAGCATCCTTTTATTTAAGGATACCTTCAAGCCCTGCTCTGGTTTCCCTGAGCCGAGCAGCAGGGACCAGCCACGAAGCCCTGTCCCCATCCTGCTGTCACTCGGTGCTTGGGGACAGCGAGATGCTCCGTGCCGGTGTCATCGCTGCCGCTAGCAGGACCCCGGGCGAGCGCACAGGCTGCCATCCATTAGCCGTTTCCCCAGCGCTGCAATTTATCCCTGTCGTTTAGGGTTCATGTGCTATTATTTAGTCTATTTCCAAGATCTTATTACATTTTTTATTCATAGGGAGGTTAGATTTATATATTGAGGATCAATAAAAGGCTCTATCATGGCTACATTATTAATAAGGAATACATTATATGCAGACAGCCAGCTCACTCTGTTGGCTTTACTTAGTAGATATGCTTTTTGGGGGCAATTCGGAAAATTTACTACCTGTTCGATCTCTCTTCCTCTCCTTTGCCTCTCCCTGGGCGCTCATCCCTCCCTCCTTCTGCGCGGGGATAATAGCAACTTTATTTAGCAGCATATGTCCTTTGTCCCCGCAGATGACGCCGCGGTGCCTCTATCCTCTAAGAGCCCCTAAATCTGCGCGAGCAGCAAGACGTGTGCCGCGGGAAGAGCATCCTCAGCTCCCTGGTGTCTCAGTCTCTTTAGGATTATGCCACTTTATTCCCTTTTTGCTTTGTCTATCCTGCCGTGGCTGGGTAGGGGACATATCTGTGGCCGCCTGCAGCACCCAGCGCCACGATGTCCTTGCCACTGGTGGGAAAGCAAGGCAGCAACGTAAATTCAGGATAAAAATCAACTGAGGATTCTCGATCACGGTTAGTACCCAAAGGCAGAAACCCAGGCTCCTGCTCCAAGCTCAGGTCAAACATTGCACCTTGTAGCCACCAAGCAGGGCTTTGCCATCGTCCGTTTTGCACCATTTGGCATGTTGCTGTCCCTCCAGCTCAGTTTTTGCTGCTGTTTATGCACCAGCATCCTCCAGGGGTGCAAAGGGAGGGTGTGCGCCGGCCAGCGGGCATCCACGGGCACAGCTCAGCCTGTTCGGCTGGGGATGGGCACAGGCAGCGAGGGAGGGGTCGGGGGGAGGAATTGCCCAAGGTCACAGGGAAAGGGACAGAAAAGCTCCGAAAGTGGCTGCCGAGACCCTCAGTGGGTCCTTGTGCTGGCGTGGGTCACCCCTGTCCTCCCCGGCCACCTCCCTGCAACGCACCCACTCGTAAATCTAATTCTAATCAGCCGTAATTAATTCTAATCATCATAATTAACAGAGAGTGGGGAAAATATTAGCTGGAATAATCAAATCCAATGAGTTTGACCCTGCCTTTGCCTGGGAAACCTGCGGAGGGGAGAAGTCAACTCATCCGCCCCGCGCTCGGACCCTGGCGGGGTTTTACGAGTCGCCAGGTTGATCAGAAACGATTCCAGCTACGGCTCCAGCCCTGACCTCCTCCAGCTAATCACCAGCCCGGCAGTTAATCACGGGGGAAGCGTGAAGGGGTTGGTTCCTCCCTCTGCTCCGGCTGCTGTCTGTGCAGCGCAGGGGATGCTGCGGGAGCTGCCGCGAGCTTGTGCGAGCTCCGTGCGCGCTGGTGGGGAACGTGCAACGGTGCGGGTTCAGTCCCGGGCTGGAAAATCAATAAAATGCAGCAAGTTCTAGCATACTGAAAATGGCTTTCCTTCCCCTGGTGCTCTTAGCATTCAGGACCTCTCCGCTCTCCGCCTTGAGCTCACGCGTAGAGGAGAGCAAAGAATATTTGGCTCAGGAGGTTTTACAGATCTTTCCATCATTCCTTCTTGAGATCGTCAGGTGTCAGGCAGGGGAAATATCTAAGACAATGTCACAATTACAGCAAGCAGCCTTTGAACACAAATAACAATATTTATTAAGAAAACATCAGGTGTTGTACCTGCCCTTCCCTCCCAGGATCCCAGGAGTGCCCCAAGGGACCAGCGGGTGCGGGTCCAGCTGCGGCAGAGGGTGGCCTGGCTTAGGCTCCGGTAAAAATTAAAATAACAATCTGGCCTGGTTTGTGGGGGTTTTTTTTCCAAAATTCATATCTTTCCACTGTTCCCAAAAAGAGGCAACCCAGCCAGTTGGCACTAATGGTCTTGTGAAGCTCCAAATCATCTCTCTTCTGCTCGAACTAAACCGCGTCCCTGATCGGAATGAAATCAGGTATTTAGCCGCATTAAGTGCTTTTAACGACACTATTTATTATGCTGTGGATTGCAGTTTGTTACAGGATTTCTCAGCCATTATATGATTTTGGAAGGGAATTTTTTTTTCTTGGTTCTCTCAGGAGCTTGTAGCACTTAAAATTGTGTCGGATAATAGCGAGTATAACCATCGAAATTAAACGTGTCTCTGCTGTACGATGCTGGATGTTAATTCCACAGAGTGATAGCAGATGGATAAGAAAGCTGTAGATGGGGAGGGTAGCTGCTAAAATGTACTGGACCCAACTTCATTATTAGTATTATTATTATTATTATTATTATTATTATTATTATTATTATTGATGATGATGATGATGATGATGATGGCAAAGCTCTTGCATCACACATCAGCGCCACGCTTGCAATGGTTTGGCTCCAAATCTCCACGTCTCAGCTTCAGTTTTGTCCTTCATACTCCTTATGGATCCTCCATCCATTCAGGAATCACCTTTGTCCTCTCCCTCCAGACCCCCTCTTTGATGGGCTGCCATCCTCCTGTGGCCACCGGTCCCTGGGGACGATACGATGGTGTCCCCAAGGAGGGACACCTGGGGATGGCTTGAGGTGGGTGCCACGGGGCTGGGCTTGGGGCTGGCAGAGGGCAATATACACACATATAAATGCAATTCATTGTGTTCGTTTTATATGCATATTGCATTTTATATGTATATTGCATTTTATATGTATATTATATTTTATATTTATATTGCATTTTATATGCATATTGCATCTAAATCGCTTCTCCATCGCCCTTGCCCAGGCGCTTGCACCGGTGCCAAGGGGGAACAAAACCCAGCTGGAGATGGAAAACCAGCACCCAAAGAGGTGAAATGCTTCTTTAAAATTCCCTGAGGGATTTGGAGCAGAAGAAGGGACCAAACCCAAGATTTCCAGGGGCACTGCAGCTCCCACGCGCGGAGCCAGCACGAGGCAGAGCAGGTTAACCAACAGGTTGGAGCGAGAAATTGGTATGCGAGCTACGGCCAAGGCAGCCTTTATATCAGAGCCTCACAAAGGCAATTCTCAGCAATTGATATAAAAAGGTGTCAGTTCTGGTTTAAGTACTGTATTACCAGCAAAGATTTATCTGCTTCAAAGGCAGGCCTCGTGCCACCAAGGGAATAAACAGCTCTTCTCCTTATCTCTTTCACATAGAGCAATATTTTCTCCCTTCGACTTTGGCTCGAAAAAAAGACTTTTCCTTCCACTTTCTTATTCGCATATTGTAATTTATAACAACCCCCCCCCCCCCAAAAAACCTCCCTGGAAATCTCCCAGGAAAATGGTTCATTGGGAGGGTTGGAGGGGCGACTCGTGCCCCCCAGGAGGGGTGCAGGGGGATGGAGGGGCTGCGGTGGGCAGGGGATGGAGGGGCTGCGGTGGGCAGGGGATGGAGGCAGCATCGCAGTAAAGACGAGGGAAACATTTCCCACCATCCATCGGCTGCTTCCGTGCAGAAATCCTGGAGGAAAACCCCAAAGGGCATCTCCAACCATCCCCAGGTCGCCCCTGGTGCAAAGCAGCGCCGGGGTGGGGATGCGAGAAGGGAGGGATGCACGGGGAGGTTCATCTCCCCACCTCTTGATTTGCTCTTAAAAATAAAAAAAAAGCAAGCAAAGCGAGGGAGCCGGAGCAGCCGAGCAGCCGGTGATGGAGTGGCTGCTCCGCTGTGCTGCCGGGGTGGATAGATCAATAGATAAAACAGTTTTCACTAGCTCATTTGCTGAGCTGCTGAGCTGCTGCCGTACCTGGAGCTGCATGGGAATGAGCCAGCCCCGGGGATGCGCAGGGAAAAGGCGAGGAGGAGGCAGGATCCGGCCGGGATGGGGCTGCAATGGCCCCGCCAGCCCCAGCGACGCTGTCGCAGAGCTCCCAGCGCTTTTCCCCGAGTAATTTCAGCGGCTCATTTTTAAAATTATGTCTTTAAACATATTTATACAGGCCACCTATATTTTACACGCCCGCACAATGCGTTTTATGGAGCATATAAAAAAAGCAGATAGAAATTATCTGTTTCCCCTCTACAGCTTGTCTCTTTTTGGGGGGGAGAGATAACAAGGACCTATTTCATTTTGCTGTTTGCTGCAGGATGCCATGCAATAAATTGAGAAGCGAAGTGTTGAAAAATGTTTTTTTTTTTTTCCCCCCTTTTTTAGTGGAAAGACCCAGCAAATGGAAAACGTTATTTGCAGGCTATGAGCCCAGGGTCCGTTTTGCTCCCCTCTTTTGTTTGCTCACCGGAATGATTGGGCTCTCTCGGCAGCAAGGATCACCACGTTAATCGGAAGTAAAGAGCATCGTGTTTGCAAAGAATCAAGGATCTTCCCCTTTAGCAAACTTTGCAAAATGGTTCTGCAGATATTTGGGAACAATTAGATCAAGCCCGAGCGAAAGGCGCTGCCAGGCGCTGATGGGTAGGCTCTCCTCTTCATCAAATATTCAGCACGGATATTTCATTATCAGCCTAATTCGTACGCTGCATCCACGGCTGGGTGGTTTTAGAAATTAAACTGTACTTCCACCTCTAACGAACGCGGTCCCTGGCAGGCGGTGAAGTGGTGACGGACCGAGCGGGCTGGGAGGGGGCTGCAGCACCCGGGGCCGTGCCTGCCTTCACCTTCCATCACCAAAAAATTAATCACATCCAAAGCGAGCCGGTGAATGAAGCTAGCAAGCTGTGCAATTACAGCCACGAAAGGGAGTTAATTAGTCACTTGCCTTGGCCATGCAGGGAGGGTTGGGCGGTGGGGCCGGCGCGTGTTCGGCATCTCGGGGCTGGGATGAGCCAGGAGTAACGCAGCCCCTTGGCGATGCTCGCCCTGCCTTCCGGAGGAGCGATGGTGTGATAACGGTACGTGCTGTCAGCGACACGGGGACCTGAGCAGGATGAGGACCAGGGGAGGGAAGAGGAGGTCTGGCTGCTCGGACACCTGGGATGCGTCGAGTTGGGAATTCTGCTTTACATGCCCCCCCAAAAAAAACCCGCCTCCGCGATGGGAGGGTTAACAAGCAGATAAACGTGGTGATACAATGAGCCAAAAAGCATCAGCACCAGGCACTTGTGCCCAGCCCCAGCTTTACAACAGCACACAGCTTCTCAAAAAACTCGACGGCGTGTTCAGCCCATGGCACTGCCGGTGCTTGAAGTGGCCGAACCAGAGCCAGGAGCATCCTCCCTCCCTGGTACCCATCCTCTGAGACACCCGAGCGGCCGGTTCTTCTCTGGGGCTCCTCGGGTGGGAGTTTGTGGAGGATTTCGTGCGCCAGCAGCAAAAGGGATTTGCCTGGGAAGCATCTTCCCTGCACACACGGTCAATCCGCTGAGTCTGGGGTACACCTGGTGTACCCCATGGTGCGTGCTCGGGGCAACCCATGCCACAAAAGCCTCTGGTTGTTCCTTTGCAGCTATTTCCCACGTGGGAAAAAGCTTTCCGTGAGCAGGTAAAGCAGCAAAGCTGGTTTCTGATGGAGCTGGCTCTCTTACAGGAGCTCTGTCCTCATAGAAACCCCAAATCCGTGCGATTTGTACCTTTTTTGGCACATTTATAGGGATGGGGAGGGGAATACACGGGCACAGGTGTGACCAAGCCACGTTTCATTTGGAAACTGGGCTACGAGGGTCCGTGGGCCTCTGATTTCCCAGCAAAATGGTCAAAGGACACAAATGGTGTCCTGGGGCTCTCCTCATCTCAGGGGACTCTATGGGTGACACCCCTGTCACCAGCCACGCCGGGGCTACCTGAGGCCAGGCGAGAGGAAGGCAGCACGACATTTTCTCCATGGATTTCAGGTGCAGGGCTGCACGTGGGGAGCTCTGCCGGGCGATCGGCACATCTCGTAGGGTCAAACCTGTGATGGGCAACGGGTCCAGCCCCATGAAGGATGCTCCGGCTGGCGGATCCGCCTCGCAGAGCCCAGCACGTCACATGCTGCCGGTCACCAGGAATTTGTTGGGTTCGTGCATCATCGTCAGAGCTGCACTTGGCAGAGACGGCTGGCTCCTCTCCATGCAATTAGAGATGCAGACGCCGGAGCGCGGCCGGACCAGGCACCTGCATACAGATCAGCCCCGGGGCCGGGCGGCAGCGCTCGGAGGGCTGACACCCGCTTCCCTGGGAATGGCCGCGCTGGGCTGCCGGCTGTCACGGCGGCAGCAGGGATGCTGGAGCGGGGACCTAATTAAGCACTTTATGCATGGGCGGTTGTAATGAAAACCATATTGCCAAGAGGGCTGCTCTCGATGATGCTCAGGATTGCAAGAGAAATCTTTAAAAAAAACCAAAAAACCAAAGGAAAAAGCCCAAATGCTTCGCAACGAAGGTCTCTCCCACTCTCCTCCCCACCTCTTGACTGTTAAAACCCGCAGCAGGTGGAGCTTTCTCCAACCTGCTGAAGAATTTGGCCACCGGCTACCGGATGCAGGAAAACTTTTGGATTTATTCATGGGCACCTGCCAGGGGCTGTCATTCCCCACGCTGAGCTACAGCCCCAAGTTTGCCGTGCTATAAATCAGCTCCTCTTGGACGTCATAACTCTTCTTTATGGGCTCTTTCCCCCTCATAAATAAACCTCATTCCATATGTATATACTGCAAAAGGCAAGCCTGATTTGCAGCTCCGTGCCAGCTCAGGTGGCATCTCTCTGCCAGCTGACAAAGTGCCCGGGGAATCTCTCCAGCCTGGCTGCGTCCCTGCGTGGGATGAGTCCTTGTGTGGGATATATCCCGGTGTGAGATGCATCCTAGTGTGGGATATATCCCTGCGTGGGATGCATCCTAGTGTGGGATATATCCCTGCGTGGGATGCATCCTAGTGTGGGATATATCCCTGCGTGGGATGCATCCTTGTGTGGGATATATCCCTGCGTGGGATGCATCCTAGTGTGGGATATATCCCGGTGTGAGATGCATCCCTGCATGGGATCACCTGGTCGCAAGGACCGGGACCCTCCAGGGAGATCTGGGTGATCGGAGGAGGAGGATGGGTGCTTTCTCCCATCCAAATTCATGGATGGCAGAGCAGGGAGTGGAGCCAGTCATGGGGGAAGTCCTTCAGCCACAAAAATCCTCTTTGCACGCAGAAAAGAAATGCGCTTACTGAAATTAGGAGCAAGTTAAGAGATATGTCATTAACAGGAGAAAAAAAAAAAAAGATTTGCAAGAAGCGTGAGCAAATCGAGCAGGGGCTGGGGTTTGTTTTCCCTCCTCCTACAAGCCCCCTGGGATCGGATGCAGCAGGGATGGAGGTGGCTCCTCGGGGAGGACGGGACGGGGCAGGCGGCTGCGGCTCCCCCCTTAGCATCCCCCGGCCAGGAGCGGGGAGGGAGCAGGGGTCAGCGCTCAGCCGCAGACAAAGACCTCGTTTCAGCCCGAACACTGGAGCAATTTATGTCCCCTGCTGTCCAGATGAAGAATGGACCCCTCTATTTTTGTCCTCTGGCTGGTATTTTAATGGCAGATTAACAGGAAATAGGTCTCAAGGTGCAATCTGCCCTTTTTTTCCCCCCTTAAAGAGCCTGCAGAAGGGCACAGTCGGTTTTTGCGATGGGATTAAAGGAGGCACCAGCCAGCGACACTGTCACTGGGGGACAAGGACCTCTGAGAGCCCAGGGGCTGGAGCGAGAGGATCCACCCAGCCCATCGTAGCACTTTTTTCTCCCTTCATCCCCCCCCAGGGATGGCAGGGATCTCCCAGGGATGCCGAGACCAAACTCGACCCAAGTGCACGTGGATGCGATTCCCACTGTAGTGAACCAAAGCCGCTCTCACCCACCCTTATCCCAATTTTTTGGCACCAAACCCAAGGGAAGACGGAGCAGCCCGTACCCAGAGCGCTGCCCGTCCCTGCCCATGGTACAGAGCATCCCTCCAGCCCCGCCGAGCGCTGCCACTGCCCGGCTTAGCATCTTGAATGGTTTAAACTGGGAACTTCCTCAGCGGAGAGAAGATTAAACCCGAGCGGAGCATTTTTTATAACTCCAACTCGAGGAGACACAAGGGAGCCCTGGCACTGGTGCAGGAGGGGCTGAGCACCTTCCAGACCCCAAACCCTTTATTTTTTTGAGCTCAGAGCACGGGTTTTTCATGGTTTCTCCTGGCTGCAGCCCCCTCCGAGCCCCGCAGGCAGCGGCTGGGGCTGGATCCTGGCACAGGCAGCTCCCACCTCCTGCCACCTCCAGCCGAGACGCTTCACACTTTATCTGCCTCTTGACTATTAACAAAGCCCTTGGCGTCGGCTGCCGAGAATTACTTAGAAATCATAACGCAGCCTAATCAATACTGCTCTCACCCACGCAGGGAGCAGCCGGGGTGGGAGGGGGCAGCCAACAGCGTCTGCATCTAAAGCATCCCCCCGCTCGGGGCGATGCAGGGGCTCGCAGCCCGGCTGTGCAGAGGGTGCTGGGGTGGGTGGGCTCCTCCTGGGGGTCCCCAACAACCGGGCTGGCCCCAGGGTGAAGCTGCGAAGCCATCCCTATGTGAAGACTCAGGTTGGGGAGGATTTGGGGAAAATGATTTTAAGGATGGATGAAGCATCCAGGATGCAGTTTTCATCACAGCTCCTCACCCTGAAGGACCTGGGAGCATCTCTTCCTTATTTACCCCTTAAAATTAACACCGCGATCAAGCGCCTCTCTAGATTTATACCGGTGCCGTGTCCCGTCCTGCTGCAATGTCACGCAGGTTTATGGAGATGCTGTTGATTTGGGCCAGCGATCACAGCGACAAGTGCGACGCCGGGAACCTTCCCAGGGCCTCTCCTGATTTACATCCGTGATTCCGCTCCACCAGAAGCACTGCCGGTGCGATCCCCGCCAAAGGCAGCTTATACCCATGTGGCAAAAATTTGCCCCATAAATTATCTTCAGAGCACAAGGATTTCAAGCATGCCTGGCCTAGATTAAGCCGTGTCCTTGTCAGTCTTGAACTAGAGAGGAAATAAATCCCTCTCTCCTTTTTTTTTTTTTTTTTTTTTTTTTTTCCCCTGACCTACCTGGCTGGAAAGCCAGGACCCGGCAGGAGATGAGCCCCACCTGCCGCTCCAGCTCCCCGTGCCTGAGCCTTGCCTCCATCACAGGCAGCAGAAATGCAGCCAGCATCCGTTTCACCACACCAGGAGGGAAACTGAGGCAGGGAATGAGACCAGGGAGGCTCCACGCTCCCTTCAGGGCTTCTTGCAGAGCCAGGGAAGGAGCCTGGGGGCGTGAGAAATGCCCCAGCAGAGCCAGAAACGCCCTCGAGCTGCAGCAGCACGTGCAATTAAATAACCAGTTATCGGTGCAGGGGTTTACGGGTGCATTTCCACCCCTGCTGCAGGCAGGCTGCGGGCAGGAGCGGGGCTCTGCCAGGCGGGACACCAAACCCACTGCCGGGCGGGTGCTGCGTCGTGTTTGCAACGAATTTACAAATCCCGTAAATAGGGAAAAACCGAGCATCCCCCGGGAGAGGCAGATGGCTGCTGAGGCATCGGAGAAGTGCCCAGTGCCCTCTTGCCTGGGCTCTTGATAGATGCTGAGAATCTGAAAAGCCCTGCTGCTATTTAAGAAAAAAAAAATTTTAAAAAAATAAAAGAAATGCATGCAGTTGCCTTGCCAGAGGATGCCCCGCGATGCCTGCACCCCGCAAAGGATGCTGTCGTCGGGCTCAGCGGCTGCCCCAGGGCTGCCCCCCGCTGCAAAGCCACTGTGTTTGGTGGTTAACATCTTTGTACGTCTGCAAATTATTCCCTGGTGTCTGTTCTGCTTTAACCCCACTGGGGAAGAGGCTGGACCCAGCAAGGTCAGGCTGGACGAAGCTTTGAGCAACCTGGTCTCGTGGGAGGCGTCCCTGCCCACGGCAGAGGGTTGGAACGCGATTTTTAAGCCCCTTTCCAACCCAAACCATTCCAGGATTCTATGCTGCTGGGTCAGAATCAGCCCCTGCACCACCTCCCACCCCGATTCCAACAGCATTTCCCAGCCTTGTCCCCAGCTGCAGACTGGGTGACCAGTTCCCTCTCTAGTGGCTTTGCAGCGGGGGGCAGCCCTGGGGCAGCCGCTGAGCCCGACAGCATCCTTTGCGGGGTGCAGGCATCGCGGGGCATCCTCTGGCAAGGCAACTGCATGCATTTCTTTTATTTTTTTTTTTAATTTTTTTTTTTCTTAAATAGCAGCAGGGCTTTTCAGATTCCCAGCACCTATCAAGAGCCCAGGCAAGAGGGCACTGGGCATGTGTGGGACAGAGATAAATCTGGAGCGGCGCGCAGAGCCGGCCGCCTGGGTGTTTAGTTATGGCTCGGGAATAAATGTCTGCTTTGTGTCAGCTCTTCGCAAGGTCCTCCGGTGTCCTTCCGGCTGCACACATTCCGTCTGGGGCTGAACAGATACATCCACGGCCAGAAATTGATTTTCTAAAAATGCAATACGCACAAAAAAAAAAAAAACCACAAACCCCAATGTGTCTAAAATATGTCGGTTTGGGGGGGGAACAATTGCTCTTCTTTCCTGTTCCCCCCCCCAAAAAAAATCAATTGTAAGAGTGTATGTAAAAATACAATGGCACGAAACTCCGAATAATTAGGCGATTGTGCTGAGCGAACGTCTTATTTAAAAATGGCTCAGCAGCACGCGGCTAAATCTAATCAGAACGAACCAGGAAATGTAGCAGTTTCCAGGTGAGTAAGCTGAAATG
>WKFP01013991.1:51043-75166 GCA_011057875.1 Pterocles orientalis | reverse complement strand
GTCACAGATGCAGGCTCCTGTTGGGCACAGTTGTTTCAGAGCAATCAGTTATTTCCTTTACACACTCTATTGCTGCGGGGAAGGGGAGCAAACCTGGGGGGCAGAGCATCCCCAGCCCCGGGTCCTCCCAGAAAATCCGCTCCCCAAGGCGGGATGACCGTAAGGGCACTGGGAGGTTTTCTTTCTCCCTTTCCCCTTCCCACCTCTGCTGTAAGGAAAAGCCGCCTTTACTGTGCATATTTATCGGAGCTGTAAAAAAATGAAGGTCCGAGCCTTTTCCCCTGATGATTGATGGACACAGGGATTGGTTTAAGCACCAGGGGAAGCGGAGTGGTCTGGCTCGGACCACAGCGCATCCATCAAGTCGACAGGCAGAGCACGGGTCTTACTCCTGCCTTTGTTGGGAACCTTTGCGGTTTTTTAAATAAAAAAGAGCACTTTGGATTTTATTTGAGTAAATACACATATAGGAACCAGCGCTCGTCTTGATCCAAGTTAACAGCACAGGCTCGGTTCACATCGCAAGAGTGTGCGAAGAGTTAACAGCAGCAATTCCTGCCCAAACCCAGCCATCTGCCCACCCTCTCCGGATACCCCCATGGCATCGCAGCCTTCAGCACAGGAATGGGACCAAACCCACCCTTTTTACCCCAGAAAGGGGCTGCAGGGGCAGCTCCGAGAGCAGATGCAGGAACCCCGTGTGGTTCCTTCGGAGGTAGACCTGGTGGCCCAGGCAGGGCAAAACCCACAGGAGCCCCTGGGCAACGGCGGAAAACAAAATCCAGATTTTGTGGCTCCTAGCCATGTCCTCTTAAAAATAAATTCATGGCTCCTGTCTGCCTGGGCCATCATTTCGCAAGGTTTATGTACAAACCGCATACAAGTAGACTGGAAACATAAAATTATATAGGGCAGTTAATTGAAAAACTGCCTGCGCCGCGCGCAATAATTGACATTAAGTGTTGTTTGGGGCAGGAAATCACTCGATATTAAACAGGCTCGGTGGTACCGTAACAGTGCTGAGCAGCTCCAGGGCCAAAGCAGGAGGAGCTGCTCCTCACTGGGAATTTGGATGGAAAATAAAAGTTTCCCTGGAGCAGGAATTTCCATGGTGGGTGCTGGTGCTCCGCAGGTCCCGCGGCACGGACCGAACAGGATAACCAGGCTCATGACTTCAAGTGGGGGTTTAAATCAGCGCAAGGAAAGGCAGCTAAGGACATTTTTATTTATCTTTTCATTTTTTTAAGTAATGAGAATAAAAGTTTGCAGTCCCGTGTATTTCCTGGGGGTCAGCTGTAGGATTTTAACCATTTACTGAGGTTGGCTGAATTATTTCCCTTCCAAAAACCGTCCTGTGATGGGCACCACCGTCCCAGCCGTGCCACGCTGAGGCTGCACATGTGCTGCAGGAGATGATCACTGCAATTGAGTCACCTAAACAGAGGAGGCATTTGCTCCTGGGTTCGGGCTTTGCTTTCTCTCGGCTGGGACTAAGAGATTTGTAAGTCTCTGGGTCAGCAGCCAGGTTTTAACGTGCTGGTCACATCACCCGCTGCCTTATTAGCAGCATTAAGCAACTGTAATTTATAGACACTTTTCCAAAGGGGAATTATCAATATATTTATTTTGCTGCTGATGTATAGCTGCGCTGTGCAGAAGGGTTTTTACTAAGCCTTGCCAATTTTCTATCATCTCTAGGATCTATAGGGTTTTCCCATACAAGTATTTAGCTCTAGCTCAGAATAGATTTTTTTTTTTTTTTTTACTATCAAAACCCCTTTCAGACCCTTCAGCTCCCCAAGGACACAGCCAGGCTCCTCCAGTTCGGCAGTCAGGGGCGGCTGGATTGTTCAGGAGACGCTGCAATAGGGGCAGAAAATATTCAAGCATCGGGTTGAACATGGTGGAGCACAATCCCTAAAGCCTCCTTTGCTGTCATCTTCCAAAAGGGGAAACCAGAACGACCCCGTAGGGTGCCACAACAGGGCAAGGGCAGCCTGCTAACCTCATTTCTCCAGCAATTTTTGGCTGCCTCCTCCAGCCGAGGATGCTCACCAGCCTGCAGCGCCCCGCTGCATCCCAAAGCCCCTGGAGCATCCTGGAGCATCCCAGAGCCCAGCGCCAGCACCTCCTCTGAGCACACCCAGAGCCCATCCCTGTGCCAAAAGCTGCGATCAAAGCCGCATCGCACTGATTCCTCCTTCTAGGGGAGGCCGAGGGCTGGCTGAGTTAAAGCAAGGAGGAAGAGCGCACAAATGGAGAGCCGCCGGAGCTCGCTCATTTATTTGGGCAATGATAGTTCAGCTTTAAATATTTATAGCGCTTCCTAATGTACTCGTAAGTGTACCCGTAGTGTCTTCTGCAAAGACAACGAGCCTCTGTGAGCTCCCTGCAAATATCATTGTTTCTTCGCTGCTAAATCTTTGATGAGAAGCAGGGAAGAAGCTGGATTCACATGTGCCCGTGTGCTGACGAGTGATCCCAGTACAGGAGGAAATACCCAAAAGGGCAGAGCTCCTCCTTAGGGTTTGGGAACGTGGGGCTCTGCCCACCCCGGGTGGAGAGGAGCCCTGTCCCCCTGCCCCTCTGCCCAGCTTCGATTCACTGACGTCCTCCCTGAGACCCAGCGCTCTCGTTTCACCTGTGGTTCAAAGCCAGGATTTATTTGGGGAAGGCTCTGAGCCAACGCTGTTTCTTGTACCGATGCTGCCAGACCGACATCCTCAGCCTCAGAGCAGCTGGAAGGGGGAATTATTCAATCAGGGACTATTTAAACTGCAGGGCGGACTTCATTTACCCTTACGGCACGACATCACGGTCTAACAGCTTTCACACGCACAAAAAAAAATTAAGAAAAAAATCCAACCATCCTATGATCCACTTTTCCACCCCTTCAAGTTCTTGTAATAAATCTGCAAATAAGGAATTCATCATCTCTCGGTCAATGTGTCCCCTCCCCGCTGGCTCCAGGGAAATCCCTGGCTCCCGCTGCACAGCCGTGCTGCTGGGGACCGAGGTGTCCCTGCTGCTTGGGGACACCCCGCCAGCCCCAAACCCTTCTCGGGGCCCAGGGAAACATCTTCCCATCGCGTGCCGCACACCCCGCCCAGCACAGCCCCACCGTGCTGATGGAGAGACTCGCCATCGATTTCCAATGCTCCTTGGATGCTCTCCAAAGCACGGGGAGCGCAGCCTAAACCTTCAGCCCAGCCTAAGTGATTGTTAATAATGAATCGATAACGACAATAGAACCCTGCCGGGCAGGTTTGCTATCCAGACATCTTATTAATAGGAACAGAACAATTAGACCCTGACATCCCAGCCAGGCTTTGAAGTGCAAAGAGCTGCTGCAGGGCGAGGCGATGCAGGACCAGGGCATCCCTTCAGGATGTGCTCCTCAAGGGTGCTGGGAACCGAATCCCTCTGGGAGGGTCCCTGCATCCCACCCCCAGCTGCTCCGCCAAACTGGAATCCCCACGGGGAAGGGGAACGCTCACGCAACGGAAGATGGGGCTGGAGAAGAGCGAGGCATCGCCATCTGCAGAGAGCTGAGACCGGGCAGCAACTCCCAGCTCATCACACAGGTGGGTGCGAAGCTCCCCGAGCATCCCCAGCGAGCTGCCTTTGAGCGGGTCCCCTCCACTCGGCTCCCAGCCCGTCCTTGTCCCTCTCCCACCGCTCGGCGCCTGCTGCGGCTGCATAATCAACCCCAGCGACGAACACGGGCAATTTTGCAGGGGAAATAAAACTGTATCTATAATTAATGATCCTCCAAGAACACACGGCCCCTTATTAATGTAGCAATTTGGTGAAACATAATTTATGAGACACTGAGCTTAATCATCGACAAGATCCCGAGTCAGGCGCGCGGGAAGGGAGGGAAAGGGGAGTCGCCTGCTGTGATTGCACATCCAAAGGATGCTTGTCGCATCCCGCTCTCCTGGCAGGAACAAACCCCCTCCCGATCCTGCTGGAGATAACCTCAGACGGGCCTGACGCAAGGGAAAAGCACATCCAAGCCGGCAGACAAGCCATTTGCAAACATCCTTTGGCACTAATTATAAAAATCGATAGAACCAAATCTACCCAAACTGCTCTCCTCCATCCCCGGTCCAGGAGGGAGGCACGACCCTCCCGGGGTGGCCCAGGAGGTCCCCCTGTCCCCTGGAAGTGGCTCATCTTCTCCAACCGCTCTAGGATAAGTCCAGAGCGACAGGTTAGAGCTTTTATAAAAGGTTCCTGCGTGGATCCAGAGCGTGAAGTCCCCCGTGCGTGTGCCGTGGGGCTGGAGCCTGGGCACACGGAGGAATTTGGCAATCCCAGTTGGCAATCCCAGTTGGCAATCCCATTTAACCTGGCTTTCCACACAGAGGTTCCTAGTAGGATAGTGATTCCACAGGTTTCCATGGGAAATACCTATTTCCAGGGAAAAACAGAAAAAAACTGAAATCCCGACTCGGCGCTGGTTACCCGAGCCCGAAAACACATTCGCGCAGATTTGGATTTTTTCAGGTTTTCAGTGCAAACCCTCGGCATATGTCGAGCAGCATATGCAACGCGGAGCGGAGGCGGGCAGCAGCCGGGAAGATATTCCCAGTCAGCACTGGAAAGGGCCCAATACAAAACAACAAAAAAAAAAAATTCTGAAACATCAGTAGCTTTTGCAAAATCATGTTCTCATTTCCCGTCCCTTCACCAGCCCTGCCGATGGATGCTCAGCACTTCTCAAAAGCCATCCAAGCTGTGATGCCACATGCTCGCTGCAGAGCTGCCAGGGTCCCCTTTACCCCCGTCAACAGCCACTGCCTTTTATGCTGGGGAGCAATTAACAATTAAACAAATGATGCTCCGTTATTTATTTTTTCCTCTTACAAAAGCTCTCAGAGACCCCAGGCACACGCCGGGACCCACGGCGCGGAGCAGCGGCTGGAAGGCGATGCTCTCTGCATTTTGCACATGCAGCAGCGAGATATCTGATGGAAACACATTTCTCCCGCGACAGCCGCCCCTGCGCAGCATCTCTCTGCTTGCTCCGTGCTTTAAATTAATTTTAACAGGGATAAAAAAAAAACAAAAAAACCTCACGCACACATAGGAACTGCATGCGAAGAGTTGGTTTTTTTCTGGATGTTTCCCAGAATATGAATGATGGTGGCAGAACAGCTCCAGGGGGTCTCCCCCAGGTCTGCTCCTCTCGGGCAGGATGGGCTGGAAGCCTCGCTCGGCTTCATCCTCGCCGTCATTTCCCAAGGAACCGGTTGTGAAATCCTTGAGTAGCCTTGGATTTGTCCCAGCCTTTCGCCCGCGGATTTGAAAGCTCATTACACGGGGTAAGCGGCGAGGCCTGACAGCCTTTCGGGGAGGAGGAGAGCAGGATAATCCCCCCGCCACCAGCCCCAAAAGCCGGCTCGGCGCCTTCCCGCACACGAGGATGTCCAAGCCCCGAGCAGGAGGATGCTCAGCCTGCCCACCTCCGCAGCACAGCGCACCCACGGCCCCCGCAGGCATCAGCTCAACCAGCTTCTTTAAATCATGCTCCGGTCTGATAAGCATTTGAGAGCCTTTAAAATGATAATTGCACAGCACGGGACAAAGCTGCAGCAGCCGCCGCGTGAATATTCATGAGCAGGGGACCAGCGATGCTGCAGCTTTGAAAGGGATGCGGGTGGTACACCTCTGCCAGCAGCCCCAGCGCAGCATCCTGCTCCTCCGGAGAAACAGGAATCCCGCTCAGCTATTAATTTGTCTTTCTGATCTCCATTAATCCCCCCTTCCCCCAAATGCCTGGACCCCCCCCAGCATTTACAGAGCAAGAGGCGGGATCCCAGCCAAACAGCAGCGATGCTCCGAAAACCCGGGGCGGGTCCCGCTGTTTGCTGCCAAGTGCAGCCTCTGAACACCTGTGCGCTCCAGCGGAGAACAGAGCAGCTAATTAAACCCATCCTCGCCGCCGCTGACCCCGCCGACGGTGCTCGGAGGGCTTTGACATCCAGAAAGAAAAGGGGCCATGAAATCAATTATCCCCAAAGTCTGCGACGAGGGGCCCCTGGGAGCCGGCCGTCAGCGCTTGGATTGCCAAGGGGGCCCCCAAAGGCTGCAAAATGTGCTTTCGGGATAGTTTAATTAGTGTGATTTATGTCGCCTTCAATTGATTGGGTCCCCAGCGCTTCAGGAATCTGTCCGAGGGAACGGGCAGCATCGACCCTTCGTTTCAAACCCGCCCTGGGATCGCACGACTCAGGAGGTGGTTCATAAGCAAATATTTTGTGTGTGTCTGGGTGTGCAAACGGCGGGTGGTGGGAGGGAGGGTTGGGGACCCCAACCCCGTGTTCCCATCCCGCATCCGAGCGCGACCCACCGAGGCAGCCCGGGAGAGGATGGCTTAGGAGCCAAGCCGCCCAAAGTAAAATTTGCAGTAAAATCAGCCAAGCCTAGAGAAAAGAGATGATAAAAAAGGAGAATTTTCTATCTGAGCACAAGGAGGTGAGCTGCCAGCAGGTTCTGGATGTCCCCTGCCACACGGAGCAGCACTGGAGGGCACTGGGACACCGGGAGCAGCATCCCGTTTCCCATGGGAAAAGCATCCTCGGGATGCTCGCCAGCCTTCGCCAAGCTCCAGCTCCGCTCCAGAGCACCAAGCTCTCTTCTTGTTGTTGTTAGCGGCGGTTTGGTTGAGTTCCTCTTCTCTCTTGATCCCAATAAAAATTAAGTGAAAGCGAAATGAAAGCGAAAAGCTTTGCGGGGTGAGGACGGAGCAAGGCAATTAGTTTGTGCTCTTGAAAATTATTCACTAATTGTGCAAGGAGTTGTGTACAGAAAAAGGGAACTCATAAAAGAGATTTAATTTGATTCTGGGAAGGGAAGGAGAGCGGAACGAGCAGCAGAACGCAGCTGAGTGCTAATGGGCTCTGCTGATGCTCGGCTCATCCCTGAGCGGGTACCGCCTGGGAACGTGGGACTGAATCCACCGACTGCGGGGCTCGGAGTAAATCACCTGTGACCGTGTTGTCCCCAGAACCCTGCCCTCTCCTGGGGTCTCGGAAAGCCCTTGGGACAGCCCGGAGCTGACCTCCGGCACGCAGCAATGATGCCACCTCGCTCCAGCTATCACTGGCAACACCCTCATTCTGCAGATGGGGAAACTGAGGCACGGATGCAGAGCAGCGCCCAGGTGCTTGCTGGGCTGGTGAGGGTGAGACATGGGTGTGCAAACACCCAAACCCCAAGCATGCTCCAGGCAGCTGGGGGTGGCTTTTCACCCCAGATTGGGATATTCTGCAAAATTCCTCCCCACAGAGCAAGGGGCTGGGAACCAGGGAACCAGCCTGCCCAGAATCATCCCCGGGATGATGCTCGGGGGGCACGGCAGGGTCGGCAGAGCTTCAGAGAGGCCGGACTGGGTACCACCGGCGTGCGGATGCCCGTGCCGGAGGTCCGCCCGTGGCAGCGGCTCGTTCTGCAGGGTTCCTTTGGCTCTGCGCGGAGGAGGGAAAGCAGCAGCTTCTGTAAGGAACAAAGCGCCTGAGGGGGATGCAAAGGGCCCTTCGGCAACGAGCCGGGAGGCAGAGCCTGAACAGAATGAGAGAAATATCATTTTTCTGGAAAATGCTCCGAGAGCAAGAGGAAGGCTCCTACGAACGGGGGGCAACAAGCTTTTGGGTGGCCAGGGGGTACCATCAGCACCAAGATACCCCCAAATTCTTCGGGACTGGGATTGTGATTTGTCCCCAGCATCCCCCCATATATCCAGGTCCTTGAAGCCCCTTCAGTCCCTCCAAAATCCCAGCCCGAAGCTGACACCTCCAGAATTTAAGCAGCAAATAAGCTGGTTGCTGGATCTCAGAGCACATCTGCATCACTCCTCAATTTTTAGCAATCCCCTCCCAAACCCTTGGCAGAACCGCTACGGATTTTGCAGCAAAAACACCGAATCAGCCCACACCACGAAAAAAAAACCAAAAAAAACCAAAGCTCGAGTCTCAGCACACACGCTGCCGCCCGCTTGCCATCACACCCATCCCTCGTCTGGCTCCTCCATCCCCAGCTCCCTCCTCTCCAGCACCTCGGCAGCCAGGAAAACACCCCCGGCCGCGGGCTGGCACCGGCTCCTGGCACCCGGCGCGATCCCGGCTGGCACGGCCGCGGCTCGCCAGCTGCACCCGCACACCCTGGCGGGCAGGCGGCACCGAACCAGCCCCTTCTGCTGGCAGATGCTGCTCCCAGCCGGGTCTAGTGCCCCGCTGGGAAAAACTGAGCCTTCACCTGGGAGCGTTTCTGCCTTTCCTGGATCCGGGCACATCGATTCATTTGCTGTGCTTGGATATATTAAGCACACGTTCGTTCTGGGTGGGCTCTGGGATGTTATTGTTGTTATTCCCTAAATAACGGCACCGAGAGGACGGCGGGTGCTTGGCATCGCTGGCTCTGCAAGCGTTGCACACGCTGGGGCACATCTTTATTTGTGGGGCTCCTTCACCCCCAAATCCCATCCTAGCCGGCACGAGACCGAACATAAACCCTGCCAAAAACCCTCCCTGGGTGCCTTTGTGTTTTTTCCAGCCTCTTTCGCAAATATTTAGAGAAGCAGGCAGCCCTGCTAGACCATGGACATAATGCTTTCTGCATTAAAATTAAATTTAACCCTTCCCTGGGCGACAGCACCCAAGAGGATGCTCTAGAGCCTGAAACCCAGGTACCCTGGGAAAGAGCTTGCCGAGCCCAGATGGGATGGACACATCTGGTGAGAAACACAAAGAATTCAAAAAAAAAGAGTCAAGATCAATAAAAATGCTTCATTTCGACTCTTTCTGATGGATCAGAGTGCACGGGGAGGGCTGTGTGATGGATAGGTGGATCTGGAAGGCAGCCCGATGGATAGGAATCCCTTACATGAATTTGGGTGTGTTTCGGGTGATTTTTTTTTTTATGGCGTTTTTCTTTCTTGCTGCACATCCATGGCAGTCGGGGCACGGCGACAGGGATGGGCAGGACAGGGATGCAGCACGCACACGTGGGAACGGCCACGCAGAGCAGCCGGGCTTGGTTTTATTTCCCTGTTCGGGTGAAATCATCCCTAAAACATTTACATTTCTCCCCATCCACATCCGTGCTCCAGCCGGTGGGTTTGGGGAGAGCGGCGGAACATCCCAGGGGGGTTGCGGGGAAAAGATGCTGGGAGCATCCCACCAGGGTCTTGCGCCCATTTTACAGAAAGGAAAGTTCTGCGAGGTGTAAGCGAGGTCGGAGCCGAGGAGCTGGGGCAGCCCCACTCATTCCCAGCCCCACGCACAGACCCGGGCACGTTTGCCCCTGTTATTTTTCTGCTGTATGTCTCTTTGATAGAGCTGATGACATTTGAGTTTTCTGAAAGCTTCAATAAAAAGCACTTTAGCCACCAACACCTCCAGCTCATTCCCAGTCAAACCCCAGCACCTTCCCCATCCCGGATGAAAACAGAGGCGCGTGTTGCCTGACAGCCCACCACAGGCACTGCCCTGCCCGGCGCACAGCTCGCTTTGGGAACCCAAGGACAAAAATGTGCTAAATGGCTCGAAAATAACACGAAGAACGGCGGAAAAGCTGCTGGCAGCTGGGGACAGTGTCCCAGGCACGGCGGGAAGGATGGATGGTTCCTACGGTGCCTTGCGTGGGGATGCGGAGCTCAGATCCGCCTTCTGCTATCACTCTGAATTTTAACATTTTGACGTTATCAAAAGAAAATAGTTTTTCCTTCAGCGCCGTGATTGTTTTGACAGAATTGAAGCAAAACGATCCGACATTACGGAAACATTTCAGCAGTTTCTCGCTCAGATTGTGCTTATTAAAAAAAAAAAAAAATATATATATAAAAATCATCATCACAGGAAAATTTCCAGACTTCAGCTGTTTCCTTTGACTCAGAAGGGAAAAGCTGACTGCGAAACGGCAGCTCCCAGCTCCGCCAGACCTGGGGGGCTGCCAGCCCCCTCCTGCCAGCACTGGGGGACGGAAAGGGCGAGATGCACCCGGGGTGCCTGCACCGTCCCACGTCAGAGCCATGCAGAGAAGACGGAAAAAGAACAAAATTAATCAAAATCTCCTGTGCTTTGAGCTCTTTCATTCCCAGGCTGCCCCCTGGGTTGGCTCAGGGCCATTCCCGGGGGTCGGCGGTGATGCTCGTATTCCCAGCGATGGGGTTTTACATCCCAGTCTCCTTTTGGCACATCCCAAGGTGTTGGAGAAGGGATCCCTGCAAGCCCAGGTGTCCCTGCTGCGTTTCCACCCGGATCACGGCTGCTCCGAGCAGCGGGTGGCTTTGCAGCCGTGCAAAGCTCCAGCTCTGTCCCCAGCAAATCCAAAATCCTTCCAAAACCCGATGCCGGCCGGCATTCACCCCCCTTCCAGCCAGACTCCCGCCAGCTCCTGCCTTCCCCTTCAACCTCAAAGTCCCCTCCCCGGGGAGGCAGAATGAGGCCATTTGGGTTTTTTTTTTTCCTTTGTAGCAGCGTTTCTGCTCCACTTTTTAGGACATTCCGCTCCAGATTCAGCGTCTGACCTTCAACATTGGCTTTGCAGCTCTTTGAAGGCAAAGTGCATTTAGCAGCCACCAGCCACACCGCTGGGACCAAGGGAAAAGAACACCACGTGGATCCAAAACTTAAAAAAGGGAAAAAAAATCGTTCGGGAAAAAGCTGTCTGGAGCGAGAGCGGCCGAGCAGGAGGCGAGCAGAGGTTCAGCCCGCGACCGTGGCTGGTCCTCCCCATCCCCATCCTCACGCCAGCACCTCCCCGTGCAGCGGCAGCAGTGAGCGGATGCAAACGCCGTCAGAGCCGGAATAGTGGCACTTTCTGTTCGCTTTGCACGGGTATAACTGACTGCAGAGCAATGGCAAACGTGGCCCCGGAGCCCTGGGGGCCGTGCTCGCGCGCTGGTGTTTGCTATCCAAAGCACAATAAACCACAACACGGGATTAATCTCGACGCCGCATTATTCAGGTTCCTTGCTCAGGAAAAGCCCAACCCGGGCTGAGGCTCAGAGCATCTCATTTCTGTGCTTTGCCGCTCACCAGAGTATCAAAGGTCCTTATTTAATAGTTGCTCCAATTTTATGCAGACAAATTGCCTTTGAACTCAAGGACTGGAAGGGAGGCTGCGGGTATTGCCGGGCTGGAAGTTTCGAGTCCTCAGGCATATATCTAACTAATCACAAAATCCCAAAATCCTCTCTTCTCCACGACTCGGTAAAGCCTCCAAAAGCTCCCACTTCTTTGCGCTTTCCCTTCCACAGCTCTTTCCCGAGGCTGATGAGACAGCGCTAAATATTTAGTGCATCTCCGAGGGCTCGGCGAGGGGCTGCTTGCCTCGTCCGTGCCCACCCTGCTTTGTGCGCGGCCACAAATCCCCACGGGGCTCCATCCCCAGCCTGGGCGGATGCTCCTGCATCCCCTGGGCAAGGCTGGACCACGACGGGCGCAGGGCAGGGATGCGGGTACCGCGGGGGATGCATCCCCCTTGGAAGGGGACAGGAGGGTGCCAGGGGCAGGTACAAAGGCTGTGTGTGTTTTGGGAAGGTCGGGAGGACGCTGCAAGGAGCCCAGCGCATCGGTATGGGAGAAGAACTGCACACTCCCTTCCAGCCCCGCTTTCTGCTGGAGCATCGCTGGGGCTGGGGATTTTCCGAGAGCAGGGCAGAGCATCCGAGCCATCCGGCACGGACACGGCGCGTAGAGGGAACAGAGGAGAGGCTGGAGGGAGGAAAGCATCTCTCCTCTCCCTTCCCAACACACTGAGCTCCAACCCAGTGGGAAACCCATCGTGGTTCTCATGGAGACACTGGTATTTCCCCGCCTGCCTTGTCCCGGTAGGATTTAACCCTTGTGGTCTCGCAAGGAGGGCTGGAGGGGTTTCCAGCATTATTCCAGCAGATGCCTTCAGCCTGGGTTTTCCTCGCTCCCTGCGGGGCTGGGGCAGAGCCACCCTGACCCACATTCTCCGCGCCTGCCCCCACCCCGCTGCTTTTGGGGACAAGCCCCGGCGGGGTCTGGGGGAACCAAACCAGGTCAGCCCAGCGCTGCAAACATCCCGTTCCTCCTCCCCGGCTCCTGCCACAGCGTGCCGGCACCTGGGAAGGGAAAATAGGGCAGGAGGAGGATCCCCGCATCCCTGCCCCGGTTCTGCTGGCATCCACCATCCCCATCCCAGGAGAGCAACCTTCGGGTAAACTCATTTGGGGAGGATGGTATTTAAAGTGATTGAGCTAATTACATATGGATGTGCTTCCCCCCTCTCCTCCGCTCTTGCATCTCTTTACCTGCCCTTCGACTCTGCCTCCAGTCCCCTCTCCTCTCGCAGAGCAGGAAGGGGAGATAAGGGGGAATTGGTATGCTTCGCCGCGGCTTTGGGACATCGGGGATTTATTTTAATCCAGTCCATTAATCAATTTCTCTGTTGAAATTGAATTAACTGTCTTTCATCAGCATCACATCCTGGGACTTGAAAACAGAAAGAGGCGCAGAGGAATGCAGATGAGGCGGCAACACTGCCTGTACCCACATCCCTGCCTGCACCCGCATCCCCGCCTGCACCCGCATCCCCGCCTGCACCCGCATCCCCCGCCTGCACCCGCATCCCCCGCCTGCACCCGCATCCCCCGCCTGCACCCACACCTCGGCTGCCTGCAGCAGGGTTTTGCTGCCTGCCCAACCTCTGCAAAGCACGAGGCTCTCGTCAGCCCCTAATTGGGAAACGAAGAAGACAAGGTGTCATCCCGCAGCCCCAGCCGGGCTCCCCTCCCTTCCTTAACTAAGCAAATCCACCGTCACATCTCCCTCCTTTATATTCTTCTCATTGGGGCAGGGTGGGGGATATTTGCTTGAAACGCAATTTAAAATGAAAGCAGATCAGACGTGGCTCCCTGATTCAAAGGCAAAATGCTTATTACTCCACTCTGCCTGCCACCGGGATCTCTCACGCTATGGAAATTTGACAACCCGCCTCGCATTGCTGCCTGGAAATCCCCCTTCTCCCTCCGCTCCTCGCAGGATAATTGGAGATAATTGGGGACAATGACGACTGTCAAGGACTCAGCAATTCATAAATGGGCCCGTGCTGGTTTTTTTTCCCCTCTTCTGTGGGTCATCACCATCTCATCCTCATGTCAGATCCCATCCAGAGCCTGGCCAGAGACTCCTCCACCCACCTTCCTCCATCCAGCATCCAGCCGGATCAATAGGAGCTCCTCCGTTCAACAGCTATCGGAGCAGAGAGTGCAGCTGGGCTCTGGATAAAGCCTTTATTTTAATTAGTCTTTGGCTTTCTAGTCATTAGTTCTCATCGGCTTTACAGAGCGAGGTGCAATGAAGACCCCACTAGTGCAATATTCGTTTCCAGCCCCAGCCTAAGAAGCAAGAAATAAGAATTTGCAAGAGAGTAAAGTTGCTGCATTATTTAAAAATTTGCTGATGAATAATTTAGTCAAATGAGTCTGTGAAAGTTAGACAATATCGCATTACAAAATAAATCAATTACAACATACAGCAAAAAAAAACCCACCAAACCCTCCTTGGCTCATTGAAAACCGCTGCAAAGGCGAAGAATATTCCCTTTATTAAAAAAAAAAAAAAGTGAGTTTTAAATAAGAATCTCCTACAATAACCAAGGTGCCAGTGCTAGCATCTCCTCAGAGCCGCAAAGGGAGGAAGCATCCTTCCTCTCCCCCAGCAGCCTCTCCCCATTAACATTCCTCTCCTGTTTTTGGCAAGGTTCACGCTGAACCCGCCGGGTATCCCGCCTTACGGAACCGCCGGGTTAGTCGTCTGTAAAAACACAGAAATTAGCATCTGTTCAGCCACACCAGCACCAGACCCCACCTCTCCCAGGGTGGTTACTGGTTATTCAGCGCTCACCCAGACCTCCCCAGAGCATCCGTAAAGCCTCGGGAGAAGGGACCTCAGCACCACGGTCCCATCACACTCCTCACCTTAGCTGGGGATGCTGGGGGACCAGCTCCCTGCTCCTATGAATTCCCTCGAAGCCAAGAGCTATAAGGAACCCCCGCAGATACACACACGTGTACAGTCCCGTAAATCTGTACTTGTGGCAGTAAAAAAAAAATTTTCAATTTCTGCCTGCCCGTGCAGAAGTTGGGCTCGGGGTTAGTTGTCGCTTATTTTGGGGCTGGGAAAGGGAGAATTAAGGCTCCTGGGGAGGGTGCCAGGCTGGGGCACCTGGGTGCTTAACTGGACCCTGAAAATGGGTTAAGATGTCACACCAGGTCCTGCTGGGGGTCATCGGCTGCCGGCTTGATGGAGGAGACCCCCCTGTGTCCTGAACTCCGAGAGCCGGGCTCACGGGGACACAGGGACACCACGCTCTCCTGCCAGTGTCCCCACCACAGGACACCGAGCCCGGGGGTCCCAGCACAGCTCCAGCCACCCCAGTTGCTGCAGAGCGGTCTGACGGAGGGCTTTGTTCTGGATCCTTTCATCCAAAGATTTATGAAGGAATGTGGTGGGTTGGCCCTTGTCTGGGGACCAAACCACACACACCTGCTCACACAGTCCCTGCCCCCACCCAATGATAGGGGAGAGAATTCAAGAGGTAAATGGCAAAGAGGACTCGTGGGTTGAGATAAGGACAATTTAATAACTAAACTACAATAATATTTATTTCCAGCTTTTTTCCCCCTCCAATCGAGGCTTTCCCCCCCCCCATCTTCTTCCCCCTCTGCTCTGTTCATGGCTCACAAATACCCTCTTTCTGTCGGGCTCTCTCTCCGGTTCTGGCCCCTCTCCTCTCCCTGCCCCGGGCTCCTTCGCTATTTATTCTGGAGCACAACAGCCCAGCCGACAGCAGGGCCACCGCCGCCTGCCCGGAGCCTGCGAGGATCGCGGTGCCAGGGCTGGGAGAACACAGGGTTCCCGGTAAAAACCTCATTGTCCTCTCCATCCACAAACTGGCAGAATTCCTCCCAGTATAAAGCACAGGAGCATTCTCAGCAGGCTGGGACAACGGAAGGAAAGCTTGTGTGTCTTATCCCAACACCCAGAAGCCAGGTTTTGAAATTATTTTCGTTAGACTGAACCTCCCGATGATGTTTGTTCACGAGCATCCGACAGAAGGGGATCAGGGATGCTCCCATCTTCCCACCAGCCAGAAGCCGAGTCTTTGAGCAACCTTCAACCCCTGGGACGGCTCTCTGCAGCGGCTCCAAGCCCAGGGTATACTATCAGGGTATCTTCATCAAATTTCTTGGGCTTTCTGGTGCTGGGGGAGAAATAAGATTCTCTCGCATTAATTAAATCCTACGAGGAAATGACAGCGTGGATGAAGGCAGCAAGAGCAGAGCGGCGGGGAGCTGGTGCGAGGCTGCGCTGATGCTGCCGGGGGTTAGCAGATGGGAAAGTGCTGAAGCAGAGGCTTTCGGCAAACTCTGGCCACAACCCATCTGGGAATAATTGAACAATAGTCACATCGGACGAGTCAGCAATTTAGCACGGGCATCCTCCGCAGCCTGGGAGGAAGAGGAGATGAAGGCGGCGCTGGCTGGGGATGCGCAGAGGTGATGCTGGGACCTCGCGGGCTCGTGCACAAGCAGATCCCCCTCGCTCCTGCTCTGCAATCGCCAACGGATGGGAGAGAAAGCCAAGAGGAGGAGGAGGGTGGAGGGGAAAAGGTGATAGTTGTGCAGTTTTTGAATCCTGCATCATTTTTCTCCCTTCCAAAGGTCAGAGACAGCTGCCCCTATTAACAGGGACCCTCGGTGGAGAAAATTGCCTTGGGAGAGGGTGATTTCCAGCAGCGACGCTCTGCTGATTGCACTGGCTGCCCACCAGTGTCACCTGGGGACCACCAGGCTGCCGCCCCAGAGCCTCACCCCACGCCAGCCCGCTCCTGGGGTGCTTCTGGCCCTGGGGGACCCTCTGTGCCCCAGGGAGGAGGGGGTCGGGCAAGCCCTGGTCCCCAGGCTGAGGTGTGCCCATCAGTGCGGCGATGCTGAGCTCTCAAACCTGCCCCAGCCTGCCCGCACAGAGCAAACCGGGAAACCAAAGTCACTGCTGCAAAGCAAGCGACGGGAGGGGACGCAAAGGCTTTGCAGCATCTTACAGGGAAAAAAAAAAAAACTGGAAGAGGCAAAACATGTCGTCTTTGAAAGAATCCTCGCTCTCATTTTCAAAACAGATCCTGACCTACTAAACAACATCAGTGAAACTCTGCGACTGTTTCTGGCTGGTGTGTTTTCAGCTAAAAAAAAAAAAAATAATAAAAAAAAAAATCACAGTTTTTGTGCTCCCGCCTGGAGTTCCAGCGCCGGTTCCCCTCCGGTCGCACGCATCGTTTCCCATCACCTTCAGCTCCGGCTCCTGAACACGTTTGTAAATCGGCAGCAATAATAGCGCCAACAATAGTAAATCTCTGCTCCAGCGTTCAAGGCTGACACTTCTCCTGCAAACTCGAATTTGTTTCTCCCCTGAACAACCCCTGTTTGTCAATAAAGACATCCCGCCCTCCCCATCACCGTCCCGGAGGCGACACGACAGCCCAACAAAGCCCAGAGACACGATCGGTGACTTTGCCAAGAGCAGCAGCGACGGAAGACGACGTGGGGTCAGACCGCCCATGGTGCAGCATCACCACCGCGGTTCAGCAGAGACGACGACGGGAATCCCACCAGCGGCAAAACATCCCCACCTCACAGGGGTGGGAACACTTGGGGAAACCTATTTTCTCAGCTTCAATCCAGCTGAGCACAGCACTAGCACCATCATCTTTAGATGGGACCCTTCTCACTAAGATTTTCCTTTTTCCTAAAGTTTTTTTTTTTTTTCCATGAGCACATGCACACACTACAGCACATCCCCTCCCCTCCAGCTGCACCCCAGGGTGACTCGGGGCCACGGCAGGGCTGGCAGAGGAGGGATGAGAGCCCAGATTTTGGAGCAAGAGCAGAAGGAAACGCCAGCAGGGAGCTCACACCCTCTGCCACCAGGGCTTGCTGCGTGCCCAGCTTCCCTGCACCCCTGGGAAGAGATCCCCAGCTTTCCCGAGTCGTGCGCATCCCAGGAGAGGGGACAAATCCTCCTCTGTCACCCTGCTCCTGGCACCCCAGCAAAGCAGGGATCTGCAGCCTTGCCCATGGGGACCGAGGCGAGCAAAACACAAGCAAGCGCGCGGCGAGAAAGCATCTGCCTCCGGGCTCATTGCCCATTTTTCAGGCTTATTTGCAAGCGATGGCACAGCGAGGCACGGATATTATGTGCTCAGCCACCAGAAAAGCGGGGAAATGGAGGGGATAGCAGATTGAGCGATGGCTTGGCCGGAGCTGCGCCAGATGCAGGAGAGGCTGCGGGGACCCTGGGCTGGGGACAGCTGGTGGCAGCCTGGGGACCTGCCGAGTCGATGTCCCCGAGGGGAGCGAGCCAGCTCCCCCCATTGCCAGCAAACACATCCAAGGATTAGCGAGCGATTAGGAAGTGCTTTGAAAACACAAAGCGCAAGAGAAGCAATAATTATTTAATAAGCAAGAGAAATAATGGAAAGCAGCCAGCGCCGAGCAGCCAGGATCTGCAGATCCAGAGTTTTAGCAAAGGGATGGACAGGCTTTGGGGGGGATGGACAGGCTTTGGGGGAACTGCACTGGCCCTCCCCCCATCCCTTCTGTCCTCCCCTCATTGCCTGGGACCTTCAGGCTCTGCAGCCCAGCCCCTGCCACCCATCAGTACGCTGTTAAACAGGGAAAAATCCCACAGGAGAAATGCTGGCGATGCCTGGGGGCCACCCTAGGAGGGGGGACCCAAGAGCAGAGCCCACGGGGTGATTTCAGGGGTTCAGGAGGTATCGGCATTAATGGCAATACCAGCGCCAACAAACAGCATCCTCAATATTTTGGGGCACACGGAGATGACAGGCAGGGCACGGCTATTGCTGCTCCCCAGGACCCCCAAGACACCCACCCCAGCTCCCAACGCGGGTGTAAGGAACCTCAATCCCCCTCCCCAGCTCCTGCAGCCGCAGGGAGAGCGATGAAAAGCAGGAGGGGAGCGACGCCCATGAGGCTCCGGCTGCTCCTATCCACCGCTCCTACGTGGGGAGCCCGGGAACGTCCCTGAGGACTCGGGGAGATGCTGAGCTGCCTAATTTGGACGAATCCATCACCGAATCCCACGGCTGCTGGAAGGGGCCCCGTGCGAGGGATGCAGCCGTGCTGGAGCTTTGCACCTTGCTTACAAGTTGCTCAGGCTCGGAGCCAAAATCCCACCCTGGGAGGCTTCCCGTGCTGCTGCTCCCATTCCTTTCCAGCCTGGGAATGGCACAGCCCAGGAGGAGTTCATTATCCAGCCCCCAGGGGATTGCAATTCTGGGCGGGTGCAGGGCAGGCTGCAGCACCGCTGTGCCTTGCTCCCCTGCCGCAGCGAGGAGGGTGAAGGGCTGCGCGGGGCGATGAAGGTCTGACCCTCCCTGGAAACCAGAGACACTAGAGCTGCCACCTTCTCTTGGTGGGAAAAATCCTCTTCGGCGCATGGAAATAATCAGGGTAATCATCAAATTCCCATGTTCCAGCCAGATTCCACACGCTCCCTCCACCTCCAGACGGATGCTTTCCCATCGCCAGCATCCAGCCTGGGAGCTGCCATATGGATGCGATTCTTTTCCTGGAACTTGCTCTGTACCACAGGCAGAAAATGAATTCTTTTCATTTGGACCCCAAAGCTGCCCTTGCTCCCCCTTTCACCTCTCCTTTTTCTCCAGCTTCTTACGGGGCATCATCACACCCCGCTGCTGCTTTCCTGACAGCTGTCCCGATGCTGTTTGAAGGAATCGAGCTCATTTCTACAGCGAAGGTTTCCACGCGCCTTGGCAGCCTGCAGAAGGTGGCTGGCGCACGGAGCAATTGCATTTTCCGCTGGGACCAGGATTCCTGCTCCTGGAGCCAGGACAGCACCGGGATGCAGGAGGATTGGGGCAGGCAGGGACCGCATCTCTCCGAGCAGAGAGCAAGCAAAGGGTAAAACTGCAAGAGATGGATGGAGACCTGCTGAGATGCTGGTGACGTAAGGAAAAAAAAAAAAAAAATCACTGCAAAACAGCTTGAGCATGAGTTTAAAGATTCCTCGCTTCCTTGGTGGGGTGCATCAGCCCCGCAAAACCCCCCGTTTTGCACAGAAAAAAAAAAAAATCTTATCCAGAGCATCAAGCGCGTTTGCTCGCTCAGACTTTCCCCCTCCAAAGGGCACCAGTGGAAATATCGGGGACTCACTGGGAATTCTGACATATGTTTTCATCCCAGCTAAGCGAAAGCCGTGGCAGCTTTAACGGAACACGGAACCGAGGAAAATAATTAAATCAACCCCGTACTGAAAGGCTCCTTTTTCCAGAATTAGGATTCAAGTGAAAACACATTTAAACAGCAACATTTCCGAGCGAGGCGTCAAACCGCAACGAAATTCCTGTGCGTAGGAGGGGAAAAAACAACCCCAAACCCAACTTTTTGTCCCATCTGGGCTCAGGGCCAGTGGTGGAGCTGTGAAGGCAGCAGGAAAGCGCCAGGGTGATGGACGGGGGTATTTCCCCCAGCTGGCAGCTCTGCCTTCCCGCACGGCTCTCCCGGGACATCCAGCGACTGTCGGTTGTGTCAAGAAGCTGCTGCTGCTCCATCCTCCCCAGGCAGGGCTGGTGTCTCTGCTCAGCTCTTTGGGGAGAGCCGGAGCAGCAGCAGCAGGTTTTCCCCAACCTTAAATAAATCAGGACGGCGGCTCGAAGGAGATGAAGTCGCAGACGGCGCACGGTGGGAAATTAAAATTGATGCTCAGGTCCCAGCTCCGCAGAGCTGCTCTGACCCACTTGCAGGAGGAAAACTTCATGCAAAAGGGGCCTGTCGGATGCTCTCCGCTCGTTTAACCCCTGCGAGCCCAGCTTGCTCACAGCATCCCAGCCTCTCTCTGCTGCACAGGGGCTGCGGCACCCACCAGCAGCCTGCTGACACCATGCTCCTTCCAAGCACCCCAAACCTTCCCCTTGGATAAACTCGGGGGTTTCCTTTTTTTCCCCTATCCCACAAACCCAGAAAATGGGGCAGACACCCCCAGAAAGGGGCCGCCAAGCAGCCAGCCCAGGCTCCAAAGGCAGCGCCTTTAGCCAGGACCCCCTCCAGGGACCGTTTTCTACCTTTCCCTGCGCCGGAGCAGAGGGAAATAGAAGCTGCACCGTCAGAAATACATCTCACCTTGTACTGCTGCCTTCCAAGCCACTGCTGGCTTTTCCCCAGGCGCTGGTGCCGCTCTGCATCACCCCGATGTGTGCAGGGACGCATCCTGCAACCTCCCGGCCCCGCTCATCTCCCCGACCTGTCCCCAAAGCCCGAGCAAAACGTTTGCTTGGATCAAGAGCATCCTGGCCGTGGTCAGCAGTAACAGTATTTATTGATCAGCTGTGGGGTGGCCATGCTGATTGTTATCAATACAGACCTGCGGAGCTGCCCGCCCGGCTCAACGGGTCCAGAGGGGAGGTGGGTGCAAGGGGTGGGGGGTGCAAAGAAATGGGGATAAACGGGGATGTGGGGAATTGCTCCACAGCCCTGGCCAAGCCCCAAGTGCCCCAAGTGGCACTTCCAAAGCCATGGCACTCCCTGCCCCACACCACGACAGCTCCCTGGGTGCATGGCTGGTAAAAAAAAACAACCACAACACACAAAACACAAGAAAAAAAAGTCTTTCCAAGGGCTGCAATTCATCATGGCACTGCTCCTGCCCTCGGACACGTTTCTTGACTCATTTCCTTTAAAGGGCTCTGTGTTGGTGCTGGAGTTTTGGGGACAGCAGGGTGCTGGGTTTGCTCCGCATCCCCCAGCTTCAGGGCAAGGGTCTGCAGAAGGGAGCAAGGGCGCGCGAGCAAACGCGGCGTGTGCAATGGGCAAACACGGGGGCTTGGAGAAAACGAGCTGTTCCCAGCAGGGAGCAGAGGAGCTTGGCTGTAAATGCACGGGTACGGTCAAGTAATCCCATAGCGGCTGCTGGCATCCTGCCTCGGGAGATCTCCCGTTGCCGTGCAGGCAGGGATGTGCCCAGGGTGAGCCCCACGGGGCAGCAGGGGGAAATACCATCGTAACAACCCCTTCCTCAGCCCACGCTCCAGCAGTGAAAGCAGAACCCCAGCAAGGAGGCTGATAACACGTCCCTCGCCGATCTCAATCGGCCAAAAACCTCCCATTGAATTCACATTCCCAGTCCACCGAGGCGGTGAGAGAGCGAGCAGCAGATGCAGGATGCTCCCACAGCAGGATGGGGACCAGGGATGTGCAGCCGGAGCCAACGCACCATAAATTCACCCCATAACCCAGTCCCTGGGCAGAGCAGCCCTGGGTAATACCCAACCAGAGCGTAACTGTGCCTTTTTTCCAAACAAACACGGGTCAGCAGCAGGAGCAGCCATTAGACTAATTAGCCCCAGTGAAAACAGGAGCGTGGGGGGGGGACACAGCAAAGGCAGTAATTGAAGCCAAATAATGAACATCCAACTCTCTTAAGTAAAGTTTAATTAAGTTATCCTAGGGCTGAGGCTTTTTGCACTATTACTGGAGCTTTCAAGCACATTAAGATGAGCCAAAAATAATCACGCCGGAGACGCAGGGTATCCTCCCCACCCTCCGTGGAGGCTGTTCAGCCCAAACTGGAATTCCTGGAGCCCCTGCAGCAGTTTATTCCCATTGCAAGGACACTTCTGGGCACTCTGTAAGGATTTTTAAGCCTTAAAGGATGAGCTGCCCTACATCCCATGGCTCTTCCAGGAGCAAGCAGCATCCTCAAGATGCGATTGGAAATGAATGCAGCTGCTCCCGTTTTTTTGAATAAAAATGCAACAAGTGGTGTTAGCATCCCCAGTTAAATGAAACCTCCAGTTTACGGCCCATGAAGACACCTGCCTGATGCGTTTTATTCGCAACTCGTGATTTTCGCTGATGAGCACTAACTTCCCCTCCAGCCCAGGCTGGGAGGACACCCGAGGAGCAGCTTTAACCTCACCCGCGAACTGCAGAGCCCCCATCCCACCCATCGCCAGGGGCTGACGCTCCATTAGCAGCGGGGCCAGAGCGGGTTGGGGCTCTGGAGGGGACCCAGCCCCACCAAGCCCTCTCTCCCTCCACGGCAATCAGCCATCGCCACGCTCCAAGCACAGCCCGGACAGCGCTGGGTGATTTCCAACAGCACCCCATCAGTACCCAACCCGCCTGTAATCACCTGTCCTCCCCGGGGCTGTTAAAAGCTTTCCGCTGGAAGAGAACAGAGGCTCCTTGTCAGGAACAAGCGATTACACAGATGGAAAGAGCCTCCCCCCAGCCTCTCTGCCTCCTGGTTTGTTGTTTTTTGTTGTTTTTTTTTTTCTTAATGTTTTATTTTCTGCTCCCCCCCACCACGGTTCTCTCCCAATAACCTTTAGCACAGGACTAACCACCCCCAGGACCACACACGGCCACCAAACCCAGCGATGGGCTCTCCTTGGGTGTTTTATAACACCCATCTTATAACCTGGCATCAACCCTCAAAGGACCCTGAGCAGCGCAGGGTGTGCTGTGTCCCCTGCCGGAACGGTGCCATGGGGTGTCCCGACCCCCCGTGCGATGGCCGAGAGCATTTTGGGGTCACTGAGAGAGGATGAACCATCCTGAGCATCCCCTGAGGTCAGAGTCCCAGCTCAGAGCCCGGGGTGCACCCCGCACCCCAGGGACACCTTGGGGACCCTCCTTTGCAAACACCCCCCGTTGTCCCCAGCAGCGTGGGATGACGGTGACTGGAACAGCTTCAAACCAACCCCACGGAAAGCGTTTCAAACAACTCCCGGAGATCAAACCGCCGGCGCTGTGACTCAACGCTTCATTAGCCATTCACCAGCAATTAATTCCTCTCTTGATGATGTTCGGTCACTTTTATACACAGAAAAAATCTGATTTCCATCTCTCTCGCGCTGGCGTTGCATCAGTGCGGCTCTGCCGGTCCCAGCGGGATGGGGATGCTCTGCGAGGGGCTGTCTGGGCACCTTCTCCTCCTGCCAGGCACCAGCTCCTCTGTGCAGAGCAGCAAAAAAAAAAAATAAAAATCCCTGCATTCAACCAGCCTTTGCTCCCGCTCTGATTTTCCGCATCTTCCTCTAAAAGAGCTGAGCCTGGTGACTTTCCGAGGCGGGGAGAGGATGCTCGACAGGCTGCTGGTTTGATCCAGCCTGACAACGCTCCCGCTCCGCTGATATTTGTCTCAAGAACCACAAGGCAAAGGAAATCGGGATTTTCCTTTTGAGTCGGCACTTAGCCTGCCTACAAGGAGCAGTTAGGGTCACCGAAAGGGAAAACCGTTTCATTTTCCCCAGAAATGGTCCATTCCCCCCCCCAGAGCAGCCCCCCAGCTGCAATAATCTCAGGGGTGCAAAGGTTCACAGGGGACCCCCAGAAAGCAGCAGGGAGGGGGGAGACGGGAGGCAGCCAGGGGTGCTGCAGGCTCAGGGCTGCCAACACCCTTCCCTGGGGTGAGGAGGGAATTTTGGGGAGTCACCAGCCCAGGGAACCTTGCTCCAGGGTTTGACCAACTGTGCTCAAAAATCCGATTTTTTTTTTTTCTTTGGAGCAAGGGAAGAGGTAGGCAAAGGGGATGCACAGTCCCCCTGGTTGGCAGAGGGGAAACCGAGGCACAGAGTCACTCTATATACAGATAACGCATTTTGAAAGCTCAGCTCCATTAAAAATTGATCTTCCTGCCAGGTCAGACACCGCAGCCCTGCTCACAGCCCCTCTCCCACGCCAGCGGGATGCATCAGATCTGTGGACGAGCCCGGCTGCCACAACCAGCCTGTTAGGGTTGGTAAAACTGTTCGTACAAAATCGAAATTTGGGGCCTGAAAGGACTTGACAATGTCCCTTTATTTCCCCGGCTGTCCCCAGAGGAGCTGGCACTGAATAGATGTCCTCTTTGATTCAGGGAGAGGATTTTTCTCTCTCCCTGTAATTGCCTGCGGTTTGCTGGGTCGATGCTTCCCAAACACGGCAGCGGGGTCTGCAGGGAAGAGGATTCCCGGGGGGAGATGCTCAGACAGGAGAAAGGGACATTTCCCCTCCCAGCCCCGAGGGATGCTCCAGCCCCGATCCATCCCCCCCAGCCCCAA
>WKFP01013991.1:4477-27573 GCA_011057875.1 Pterocles orientalis | reverse complement strand
ATCCCGACTCCATGGAAAAACCTGACCCCATGGAAAAATCCAACCCCATGGAAAACCCCACCCCATGGAAAGACCCGACCTCATGGAAAATCCCTACCCCATGGAAAAACCTGACCCCATGGAAAATCCCGACTCCATGGAAAAACCTGACCCCATGGAAAAACCTGACCCCATGGAAAACCCGACCCCATGGAAAACCTGACCCCATGGAAAATCCTGACCCGATGGAAAATCCTGTCCCCATGGAAAACTCGACCCCATGGAAAACCTGACCCCATGGAAAAACCTAACCCCATGGAAAACCTGATCCCATGGAAAACCCGATCCCATGGAAAAACCCAACCCTGAGGCTGTCCAGCATCCCACATCCCTGGCAGGACCAGCTGAGGAGCCGGAGACACGAGCAGAGCATCTCACTGGGCTCTGCAACCTCCTCGATGCTCTGCCAAAGCCAACATCTTTATTCTTCACCCCTGCAATCTGCGCAGGGACGAGCGAGTCCTGAGCTGTGCACCGAGCGCACTTTTCGCTTTATATTACCCAAAGGAACGAGCCGCTATTATGAAATCATTAAATTAATAACTTGGTAATATAGGCAGATATATAAAACAATCTGTTCCTAGAACAAAAGAAATTACTACGTTCCAAACATTCATAATTTAATTTAACAGTGAATTAAAGCAGCATACATAATTTCACCCTCCAAATGTCAATAGCATTATGTAAATAGAGCCTGGGCGTGCTCGTGCTGACGGCGTGTGCCGGCCGGGCGCCCGCGGGAGAAGGTGCCGGTACTGGGGGAATCGTCCCTTAGCACTGACCACCGCTGGGCAGGACTGGACCAGCCGCTCGCCTTTTAATTAAGGATGCTCTGAACACTCACCGAGGCGCAACGAAACACTGCCCATGTCCAGCATCCCGGTCCCTGCTATTTTATTTTTTTTTTGGAGGAGCAAACAAGGCTCCTCAGGGGTGCACCGAAGCCCTGAGCCCCTCAGACCCCATTTCTGCACCTTTTCCATTCCTGATCCATCCCAAGGAAAGGAACAACTGTCACTAAATCCAGCGTTTGAATCAGCCCGGCTCCTATCTCGCTGCTGATCCTTTTTAAATTTTATTTCCATTTGTGCTACCTAATAATTTTTTTCCCTTTTGTTTGAAATTAATTTGCTGTAATTTATGGGAGCGTATTTTGATTGCTTTTGATTAAGTTTAACAAGCAGGAAAAAAAAGTCTGCTGCATTAGACATCAAAGCAAACAAATCCGTTTTCTGGGCCCGCTTGTGCATAATTAATAGATGCTGTCACTCCTCGTACAGTAAATATATCTATTATGTTACAATAAAATATGTGTTGTAGCGATTAATACACGCAACCAGAAGATGTTCTGCGTAAACCCACAAAAATCTGGGAGTGGAAATTGCTCGTTTGCATAATGTCTCGGATTTGGGGCAACTCTCAGGGCTTCAGAAAACGGGAGAAGTTTTCCTTCGGAGAGGAAAGGCAAAGCCTCGCTCAGCTCCGGCTGCGACCTTAGCGGCTGGAATTACATCAGCAGAAATTGCCGGTTATTCCTCTTAACTCCAATAACTATTAGATATTTTTTTTAACTCTGAAGTAGGGCAGGGCAGGCTTTCAGGCTGAATGCTGCTCTAACCACCCGTAAAGATGTAGGGGGAATAAATTTGCTAAAACAAAGGCAACTCCTGGAAAAAGAGAGAAAAAAAAAAAACCAAAAAAAAAAAAAAAAAAGGGGGAAAAATGAAAATAGGAAGAAAACCATCAAAGTTTCCCAGCGTGGTGAGGGTCCTCCTGCCTCCCGGCGTGTCCGGGCTCAGCATCCCCGGGGTTTGGGAGCGTTTCAGTCCCCGGCACGAGGTCCTGCCTGTCCCCATCGCCGCGGCAGGAGCCGGCGTGCCAGCGGGCGCTGCCGACGCCGAGTGTCCCCGTCCCGCCGGCCGCCGCCGTCCTCGCCCCTCTATAACCCCAGCGTCAGCAGGAGGATGGGCACGAGGGGCAGAATCCGGCCCCCCCGGTGTCGGCTGCCGCCTGCCTTCTGGTCCACGAAGGTTTTCTGGTCGGGCATGATGTCCGTGGTGAGCTGGGTCTGCGGGAGGGGGGAGAGGGGGTGTCAGCAGGGTCCTTTTGGGGGAAAAACATCCAATCTTGGAAAATGACTATTTTTGCTCGGTCCCCGGCACGGCGCTTGCCCGGCGCATCCTTCCCGAGCCATTTGCAGCTCCCGGACCCCCTCCCCGTGCTCCCCCCTCCCCAGCCATACCTCGGAGTAGCACAGGCTCTGCTCCGTGGATTTGTTGAGCTTCGCTCCGTGCTCCTGCAGAGGAGAAAGGGGGAAGGCTTAGGGGGGGGTGTGCACCCAGGGATGCTGCTGCCCAGGGTCGCACCCCAAGGTCTGGGCTCCCCAAACCCGCCGGGAGCTGCGGGGTGATGCCTGCGGTCCCGGGCATCGGGAATCAGGGCTCAGAGCTTCTCAGAAGTCTCCCTGTGTGCTTCCCAAACACCCGGGGCTGCCAGAAGAGCTTTGTGAAAGGAGAGAAGGAGCCAAAAGCCCAGCACAATGCAAGAAAATAGCTATTTTTGGGTTTTTCCAAAACCATATGGAATTCAAGCTGTTTTCACCCCAAATGAGTCGGGGGCAGGAGATGTTGGGCTGGGGGCAGCTACGCCAGAGCTGTCCCACGCTGGGGACGATGCTCCAAGTGAGGAACAGGGACAGGCAGGGGACAGATCCCTCCCTTCCCCACGCCAGCCCCCTGGGCAGCACCGGGGATGGCCGGATCCTGCCCAGGCACCTGGGTACCAGCACCGCATCCAGCCCGAGGTGCGTGCGCTGTGCAGGACTTTTTGCTGCTGATCTCTTGGCTGATGGACCCACCAAAGGTCCAAACCAGTTCTCCCAGTTTGCAGCAGCGACCGGGCTTGGGTCGTACCTGGATGGAGGTGCAGGTGGTGATGATGCTCGTGTCGTACATTGTGTTGCTGTCGTTGATGTCGTCCAGCAAGGCAGGGCTCTTCTCCGTCTTCGGCGGCAGGGTGACGGGGGGCGAAGGGTTCTTCGGGGAGAGGTTCACATCGGTGCCGTTGCCGAAGGCTTGGATGGCGTTTCCTGGGGGAGGGCAGGAGATGGTTATGGGGGGATGCAGCATCCCGGCGGTGACGGGGCGGGGTGAGGAGGGGGACGGGGGAAGCGCCTTACGGAGACACGGGTTTTCCGTGAAGTCTTGGAGGAATTTTTCACACTCCTCCTCCAGGTTGCCGCTGCCTTTGCAGGAGCACCAGGGCGAGATGGTGATGCTGGTGGTGCTGGCGTCCACGTAGTTGGGCGTCATGTCGAAACCTGCTCCCGGGTGAGGAGGAGGAAGAGGGATGAGGGGCTGCGGTGGGAGAGACCCTTCCCCACCCCATGCCCCCCGCACTCACCGATGAGCCCCGCGTAGGAGCCCAGGCACGCCTGGTAGTTGTCCCCGGGGCAGCTGGTCAGGGACTGGAAGGAGGCTTGGCAGTTGGCGTGGAAATCCGCCAGCCGGGACCTGGGAAGAGAGGGAGAGGGACGGGATTTTCACCACTGCTCCCGGCATTCAGCAGCATGGAGCAACGTTTGAAAAAAAAAAAATAAAGGTGAGAAAAGAGGATAGATGGGATGGAGAGAAGATCTGAGTGAGATCCAGACTCTGGAGGTGCAACTGCTTCTCTCAGGGGCAAGGAAGGGTGTCTGCCTGCAGGGAGGGGTACCCCACTGGTATGGGACCCCCATCCTTCCATCCTCCACCGCTTCCCCTCCCCAGCCCTTCCCCAGCGCGGCTCGACGGGCAGCGGGACTTGTGCTGGAACAAACCAAATGACCAAGGCAGAAGGATGAAGAAACGGGCAGAATGGAGAAGAGGATGGACAGATGGACCAGGTGGACAGACGGATGGGCTGCAGCTTTCCAAATCGACTCAGTCATTAAATGAGCAGAGAGGAGGCTGAGCTGTGGCCTGGGCTGGATCTCCATCACAGCGAGGAATCGCTGCAGAGCAGCCAAGCTGCTGACACCGGAGATGAGACCTCGCATTTCACAACAGAAAAATCTCCTCAGCTCTTTTTTTTTTTTTTTCTTCCACCCTTCACATAGGAAGAAGAAGGCATACATTATTTTCTTTAGCTTCCTTTTCCTTCCTTCTTAATTAAATGTCATCTTTGTCCAACTGGAGATTGAATCATCCAGCGGTACCTGCCTAAAGCCATAGGAACGGATGGAAATAAAGGCTAGAAATTGTGTTGGGATTTTTTTTTTTAAATAGGAATGATTTGTTTTCAGAAGGTTTTGATCAAATTAGACGGAAGAATAAATGAAGTGATGGAATGAAGCAGAAGAGATCCGCAGCGATACCTCCCATCCACCCAGCGCTTTGCATCCCACCAGCTCTCCAGTGCACGAAGGGAGCGGGGAGCAGGTACCGCCCAAGGAGATGGAACCGGGGGGTATGGGGACAACTGCTCCGTGACATGGGGAAAGGGGACAGGCTTGGGCTAAAGTACCAATTTCAGGGAAAAAAAAAAGGGGATTCTGCAGCTCTCCTATGGCACGTGTGAGACAAGGAGCCCACTTTCTCCTGGAAACAAACCTCACCCATCCCAGGAGCAGGTTATTTCCCCCAGACCCACGTTTATTCTCCTCCCGCATGGGGGAAGAAAAACTCCCGACACCAGCGATGCAAAGGCTGGGGTCCCATCCTGCACCCCTCGCTGGGGCTGATGCCCAGCTCTCAGCACATGGTTCCCCTCGCTGCAGCCATGCACGGAGCCCAGCACGTGCAGAAAAGCTTTGTCAGAGGATATCCACAGGGCTCAGCCCCCCCTGCAGCCAGACCCAGCCTGGGGACAAGGGGTCCCGCTCCCCGTCTGCAAGGTGGGAGCAGAGGGAAGAGCCTGGGGCGGGTGTCACAGCGCAGCAAAGCTCCAGCTCCGTTCACACAATCCCCATCGCAGGAAGGTGTTTGGACTCCCTCCTCCCCTCATTCCACGGGAGATAAATCAAGTTCCCGACAGCATCTCCCCTCTCCCCAAATTGGAGGCGAAGGCACGTCAAGTCTCTGAAAGAACTGCGGCGAGTTCATCACCGAGCGCCACGGAAATTTGTCACGCTGCTCCCCGGGGCCCTGCTCCTGGCTTGTAGCATCCTCTAAGGCAAATGTTATTCTTTTCATAATACATGACATGCCAGCTGGTAATCTTTCCAGAATATCCAAGCCAGATGTCACTCTTTCCGTTGTGTACAAGGAGTTTGCAGTCACTGGATGAGACTCAGAACTGCCAGGAATAAACCTTGCTGGAGCCAACCCATCGCTTCTCAGATTTCTGCTTTTAAGTGCCCGGGTGGGGGGAAAAAAAAAAAAATAATAGGGGAGGGAGCCAAGTCCATCGTAGGAGGAATTGGTGCCAAACGGCTGCTGGCAGCTCCAGGCAGCAGGTGGGTCTGGCCGGTCGCTGCCTGCGAACACCAGAGCTGTGCTGGGAGAACTGGGCTGGCAACTGGGGCAGGGGGATGATGGTGTGGGGAACGAGGCGTCGGCCAGGGTGGGATTTTCCTGAATGACCTCCAAGTCAAAAAAAAAAAAGGAGTGAAAAAGGGATGAACAAAAAGGAATTATCTCTATGTGCACATAGATCGCGTCCCAGACTGGCTCCAAGTGCTGGATTTCAAGGTCAGGGGTTTCCAAGCTGTTTCTCTTTGATGCAGCTAGAAAATATATTTAATTTCTGGGTGAAAAGACCAGGGTGACACCAAGGAGAAACAGGTCTGGGATCTGGGGGCTTTAATACTTCTTCCCCCTGCCCAACTCCAGCCACCGCCCAGGGATGCAGACATCCCCCGTTCAGGGGACGACGTTGTGCATCGCTGCAGGAACCATCTCCTCATCTCCCGGCTGCAAACTCATCTCCCAGCCTTGTTATCACGCAGGAAAATTCAGCGGCAGCTTGCCAGCACGACACCCTCGCTCTGCCATTAAAAGTTACCTACACAGCAGAGAATTTTTGATTGGGGTTTTTTTTTTTTTTCTGCTTGTCGGTGCATTGCAATATTATTTTTTTTTTTTAAGCATAAAAAAAATTCCCCAGAACAGATGCAAGGTGCCTAATTGGGTGCTAATTGTTCCCATCACCGCATGCGGATGAGAAGTCCAAGCTCCGGCGCTGGTAATAACTCACCACCCATCAAAGCGAAACAGTAGCAGGCTCTTGAATATTTCATGCAGAAAAATGTCCGGAGATACAAAGATGACTCCAGACGTGTTTTTTCACAGGCAATTTACAGGGACCGAGGAAAAATGGCTTTAATAGACACGAGCGTCGGAAACGTGCCTCTGCCCCCCTGCCGAGCGGTGGATGTTCAAGAAGCTGCGACAACACGCGAAAAAACTCAGCAAGACACGAAAAACCCGCGGGGCCGCTGGGCATCCTCCTCCCCACGCTGGCTCTGTCCTGCTGGAGATGAACGCTTCCAGTGCCAGGAGAAGCTGAGATAAAAACAAAAAAAAAGAGCCTCCAACGCCCAGAACGGTGGCCAGGTAATTCAAAGAGCCCTGGGGATGAGCTAAAGAAATGAGGGAAAACGGAGCAAAATTCCACTTTTCTGGTTGATGTTCTACCAAAGGTAGGAAATAGTTGACAAGGTGGAAAAAAAAAATCAATGGAATTTTTTTTTTTTATCCAGGAAAAGTTATCTGCCACCTCTGGAGGCTGGAGCGATCTGCTGCGGTGTGAGCCAGGAGGGTTTTATTCTGGCTTTCAGAGAAACCCATCTCTGCTGCAGCACAGCATCTCTCTGGAGGATGCGCCCTGGTCCCCAGCCCAAAGCTGCCCCCGGTCCAGCGCGAAAGAGGCAAAAAGAACGAAGCGGAGAGGAGCAAAGGAGAAATCCCCAGATCGGAGTCACCAGAGCTAAGCCAGCGAGGGGAAAAAACAAACAAGGACAAACAGACAACGGACCAACCGCTAAGTTAGGAGCTGCTAATTAAGACGTTGAGTTATCCACACGTATTTTTAGGACGCTGCATTTTGATTCATCCCAGATAAGAGCGGTTGAAAGACTTTTTTTTTTTCTCTTTTTTATCCTCTTGCCTATGCTCCAACCCTATCATTACCCGGGACGAGAAGGGAAGAATTAAACGCACGCATCATTTGATTTTAATTGAAGGACTGTTCTATTTCATTGAACTGCTAACTAAGCCGAACAGGAGATTGTGTTTACATAAGCAAACCCTGAGTCAGTATAGACTTGCTGTCACATTAAGTCAATACTTATGAAGGCTCTCTATTTAATTATTCAGTGCAAATTGACTTATTACTGTGTTAAGAGCCCGGTTAGCCCTGAGCCAGGCGGCCGCTCAGCCCAGCCACCCCTTCCCGCACATGCGTGCCCGTGGGGTCCTGGGGGAGAGGTGCCACCCCCCCGTCCCCCTCCCTCTGTCCCCCCCGTACTGGGAAGCCAAACCCACCAGCACTTGCAGATTTGCTCATTTAAGGTCGGATTTGGAGCTTCCCCCGGCAGGTGATGCCAGCCCCCGGGATGCAGCCACCCACCCCGGGGACCCATCAGCTGTGCCCTGTCCCCCTCCGGACCCCAGTGTCACTCCTCTCTACCAGCTCCCAGACCCACTGGGAAATCCAGGAGCGATTTTCCCTCCTCCTCCTACACAGGCAGCCCAGGCGTAGTCCCGAGCCGCTCTCATCACACGGCGTAATGAGAAAGTTGAGCTGCCGCTCCGCCGTTTATCAAGGAAACATCCATTCGAGATGGCAGCTTGTCTGCGCTAAACAAAAGGCGTGAAGACAAGGACGTGGGTTTAAAAAAAATAATAATTAAAAATGATTTTGTTCCCACGTTTGGGGTTTAATCAATACCAAACCAGCCTGGATCCGTCTCTTCCCTCACACGCACCCCAAGCCTCCCTCGTGGGTCCTTGGGTGATGAAGCATCCTCCTCCTCTTCCTCCTCCTGAATCAGCATCCCACCCCCCAGCCAAATGCACTCAGACACAGGGGGTCCTGCGAGGGGCTGGGCAGGATCCGACCCCCCTCCCAGCCACAAATACACTGAAACCAGGGAGAAAAACCTCAGGCAAATGGAAACCTCACCCTGCTTTTGGATGCTGAGGAGCTCCAGCCAGTGGAGGCTGGGAAATTCTTCAGCACCAGCATCAGTGAAGCATATAAGACCAGATTATTTGTGTTCCTGACTTGCTGATGCAAGATGAAAAATACAGCAAACTGCAGCTGCTGAAATCAGCTCTTTTCTCCCCCCCCTTTCCTTCCCTTCCCTTTCCCCTTCGCTGAGGTTAGTGTTTTGCAAAAAGGTTTTTATATTCTAGGAGCTAAAACCTGTCCGTTGCAATCAGACACAAAGCTCGGCGAGTTTGTCAGGCTCCTCCGTTGTGCTGGAGAAAAATCTTCCCGGCACGAAAAGCTTCACAAATTGCAGCGATCGGAGCCTGATTGCTCCTGCTCTCGGGGCTGGGGCATCTCATGGGGGATTTTTGAGCATCCTCACAGGTCAAGGCCATTTGAATGGCTTTGTCTAAAGCCAAGCCCAGGATTTCAGCCCAGAATAACCCAGAAAACATCATTTTCCGTGGGTGGTGATGGCAGAGCTGGTGGCTTTTATCTCCCCAGCTTTGTGACCACTGACGGGACACGGGCGGGTGTCCAAGGACCATTTAACCACCAGCCCCATGCAGCAGTGTCAGAAACCCATAAAAACCCCCAGAACGACCATTTTCCACACTGGACCATTGACTTGCCCTGTCCCCCAACTCCTCTGCTTCTTTCGGGAAGGTATCTCAGGGGCAGCCCCCTGCACCCAGCTCAGCACCGACCGCGGCGAGATGGCAGCAAAAATCCCCCCACAAAGTCCTGTCCCGCTAGAGAGGGCTTCGCCGTTCGTTAGGCGTTCAGCCAGGAGGTTTAATTAAGCTCGCAGCCCGTGCAGGAGCATTATCTCATCTCTTGTCATCGCCGGCTTTCGGCGCAGCTTGCCGATCTGCTGCCGGGTTCAACGCCCTTGCCAGTCCCGTCGGCAGATAAGGAGGACGAGCATCAGTCCGTGATACAGGTCTGATAAGCTCAGGCATCGACGCGAAATCCCCCGGCAGACCCCAGCCTCGCTTTGCCTGTGGGATGCCAGGACACGGAGGGGTTTCGTGCCAGGATGCTCCTGGGTGGAGATGCCGCGGGAAGGAGGACCAAGCCTGCACGCTCTATTTATACCCATTCCCGGCACCTGGTGATGATCTTGGCAGCGGCTGCCTGCCAAGCCTTTGTTATTTATAAACACCGAGGGCCTTGGAGAGGAAAGAGAGAGGAGAGGCCCCCCCCCCCAGCACCACCCAGCCCAGTGCCGCCCAGCAAAGGGGATGCCAAACAGCCCAACCTGGTCTGTGCATGGATGCAAACCCCTGGGGCTTCTGCAGAAGAGCAGAGGGAGCTGCTCCCCCGGAGATGGACCAGCAGCATCCTGAGGGGTCCTGGAGCCGGACCAGTAGCATCCCCAGGGGTCCTGGATCTGGACCAGCAGCATCCTGAGGGATCCTGGAGCTGGACCAGCAGCATCCCCAGGGGTCCTGGAGCCGGACCAGCAGCATCCCCAGGGGTCCTGGAGCCGGACCAGCAGCATCCCCAGGGGTCCTGGAGCCATGCCCCAGAGCCTGCAGACCCCCACATTGGGTGCAGCCCTGTGCACAGCAGTTATTGATGGTTTTCCTTGCCCTGCTCTCCTCCGCATCCTTTCCCCATGGACCAGGGGATGTGATGCCCATGTGTGCATCAGCCCTGGGACGATGAGCCGGCAGGAAACGGAGATGGAGGGGGAGGACCAGCAGCAAAGACCATAATCTGCAGCCTGAGCGAGTGCTCGCTCCCAGGAAAGCACAGTGCACACACAGCCCCTCTGCCAGAGCCATCTCCATCCCAAAATCCAGGGAGAACACAGGCAGAGCCTCTCTCACTTGCAATGCAACAAGAAAAAAAAAAAAATCCTTATTTTTTTCCCCCCTCAGCTCAGGTGCTGGGCACAGCTCACCCCAGGCAGGTCACGGCTCTGAAATCCTTCTGCGGCTGCAAACACAACGAGGTCAAGTGAGCTGCTGGAGATCTGCAGCATCTCCGAGCATCCCCAGACACAGGCTGCCGGCTCTCAGCCCCTCTTGCACCCCAGTGCCACAGCCTGGGTACTGAAACCGCTTTGATCGGAGGGCTTGGAGCAAACCCCCCTGTCCGGGCAGAGCTGCAGGAGGGGAGCGGATGGGACGGGACCTTCTCCTGCAAGCGCAGATCCGAGGGTTGCATCCACGTGCAGCCTTGCAATGCCCCATCCCGGGGAGAGAACTCTGCAAAAGCCGAATGTGTAAAAAGACGCTGGATTCGGGTGCTTTGCAGAGCGAGAGCCACCCCCTCCCCAGCCAGGCAGCATCCCCGCTGCAGCCGGAAAAACGCTTTTCCAACCGGGAGCAAAGAGCCAGAGCAGCTGCCACACGCTTCCCCCTTTTTGCTGCTTCACCTTTTTCCGGCAGAATTTCATTTCATGCAGGAACGGGCTGATAATGAACGCTCGGCAGCTCCGGGGCCTCTCCGGTCCCCCCCATCCCGCTGCTAACGCGGGTTATTCCCCTCCGCGAGCGGGTGCATCCACATTTAACGTCTGCGCGAGCATCAGGCCCGCTGCCGGAGAGGTGCCCCCATTCATTTGGCCGCGGCTCAGCGCAGCCCCGCTATCTTTTATTCATAGGCATTGGCTTCTTGGATTACTTTTTGATAAAAAGCCACATTCCCACATTTCCAACAGCCTCGCTCGCAGACGGAGGAAGACCCGAAGCTGTGTTTTTATTTATTTATTTCGCCAACAGGCTCTGGGAAACTCCATCACCTTGATGGCAAAGGGACCCTCCTCCTCCTCCTCGGAAACAGATTCTTTACGAGGCTGATCCAGCCCCCGGAGGGTGACGGGAGGTTTTTTGCCGCGTGAATAATGAGTTTCATAATGGAACAAAAGCCTGATCTCCTGACTTTGCTCCACCACGGGGAAAACAGCGAATTTCACCAGCCGGGAAGTTTCTCTGGAGATGCTGAAAGCCCACCGGGGGATTTTGCTGCTCGCAGGGCGTGGGTGCCCTTTTGCACATTCATCCCCTCCCCAGCTCGGGGACACGGAGCCGTCCCGGGGAGGGGGACAGAGCCAGCACCGTCCCCAGGGGCTCAGCTCCACGTTCACGCAAAGTCCTCCCCATCCCCACTGCTCTGGCTCTGCCCCACGTCTCTGCCTCCCAAACCAAGCACAGGGAAGGGCAGAGCTGGGGTTTTGCACTGGGGGTGTCAGAGCGGATCAGAGCTCGGCGGGGGGCTCAGGTTCACCCCACAGCAAAGGGGGGGCTAAGCTCACCACCACACCTCTCCGTGAGCAGCCAAAACCCACTCGTTCTGTGCAATTTCATGCAAAAAAACCCCGCTGCCACTGGAGGAGAGCCAGCGGGCACGGCATTGGGAAGATGCAACCAAAAAAGCCGAAATAGGGTCATGCAACAAGAGCACGCTGCAAACCCGGCCACGGTCCCACGCAAAACCTCGGTGACAGCCCCAGGAAGGGCTGGAAACCCCCCGCCCCAGCACAGCCCTTACCGGCAGAGGTGATCCATCCGGCAGGTGTTGCGCAGATCCAGGCAGTTGGGTTTCTCCTTATCCTCGTAGGAGCAGGAGGGGACGATGGTTTGCCGGCGGCGCTCGGCGCAAGCGTGGTCCTTGCAGGAGCAGAAGAGCAGGCGGTAGGTGTACTCGCTGGGGACGCGGTCGAAGAACTGCCGCAGAGCCTTGTGGCATTTCCGCCGGTTGCAGTGCTCGCTGGCCGAGATCTCCTTGCTGCAGGTGGAGATGTAGCCCGAGCGCAGGCGCTTGCAGTTGTCGTTCAGGTTGCAGGCTTTGGCTGCATCCAGGCAGTGGTTGCTTTTGGAGTTGGTGGCGGGGTCCATTCCTGCCCGGAATGCAAGAGGGAGAAGGGGTGAGGATGGTACCAAGGGATGGGGAGATGCCTTCAAACTGGGGAGATGCTACAGGGAAGGGGGGGGGGGCATTGGGGTCACCCCCAGCATCTCCTCACCTTCATCCCTATCCCTCTGCACGGTTTGGAGGTCTTCCTCCAGCACAGAAGGGGTTAACGCACACCGGTTTGAACCAGGGGGACCTGGTCAAACAATCTTTGGTGCATAATTCATGCCGTGAATTTGCAATATTTTTTTTTCTTGTCAATTATTCAAAGAATAATTATTAATTATTCAGCCTGCTCCAAAGCAGAATCATCTGCTGAGCTGCACAGAGCCCCCACGTCCTCTCCTGGGGCTCCCCAAAACCGGGTCACCCCCAGCCAACCCCCCCCAGGGCTGAGCACTGCCCAGGAGGGGACAATGGGGACAAAGCTGCCACCAGAGCCAGCCACCAGCCCCATCCCGGGAATCCCAGCATCAGCAGATAACCGGGGAGAGGACGGACGAAGCCAAGCCACCGCACAGGAACAAACACTGAATTTTCTTTTTTTTTGTCAAAATGATGGATCGCCCTCAGCAGCCCAGGTGCTATTTCAGAAGCCGTCTGCCTGCACCCACCACCTCGTCCCTAATTTCCTCCCCTCCGCACCCAGCCAAGCCCCTGGATTGTCCCCCAGCTTCTGCTGGCAAAGGGAGGAGGGGTCCCAGCAGAGGGATTTGCAGGACTCTGCTAACGAGCAAACACCAGCAGCTGCCTGGGCCAGCATCCCCTTCCCTGCCTCCCTCTGCCCCCCCTGCAGCCGACCAGCCTTTCGGGGTGTCCTTTGCAGCACCGGACCCGATTTCATCTCATTTTCCCACCACCTTCAACAGCTTCAACCTCCGAACCAGGAGCCACCAGCACGGCCCTGCCTATGTTAATTAATTTAATTTACTCCCAATTAAAAGGCAAAGCTGGAAGCCCCCCCCGCTGCCATCCCATGCAAACCTGACCCACATCCCGCTGCCCTTGGGGGATGTTTGCAGCTGCCGGGTGCTCGGTGTCACCAGTCCTGACCCGTAACATGACAACCGTGGGGTCCCCAAGGTCCCCTTCCCCCAGGGCAGCACCCCCCAGCCATGGGACCCCAGAGCCGGGGGGAGGGTAAAGCTGCTGGGAGAGAGCCCTGGAAATGCCAAACTGGTCGTCCCTGGGAGATCTACTGGGGCTGGGGGAGTTCAGTAAGATGTAGGGAAGGTGAATCCTCCTTGTGATGTGTGATTTATCAGAGATCTGCCCGGAAAAATCGCGCAAGAGGCACGAAGGTTGCCCGAGCGAAGAGAGACGCTGGAGCTGACGGACGGTCGGGAGCCGGCGCGGTGCTGGGGGGAATCCTCCGTCCTGCTCCTCGTGGAGCAGAATAAAGCCAGGGAGACAGGAGGGGAGGTTTTTTGGGGCTTCACGCCCTCCCTGCACCGCCAAGACCCCAAAGATGGGGCAGGATTTGCCCTTTCCCAGCAGGAGCCCCCCAGCCGGGCTGAGGATGGACACAGCTCGTGACACCGATGGCAGAGGAGCAGAAGGGGAAAAAGACGCTTGCAGAGGATGGGGGACACCTGGCTCTCCTTTCTCCTCGCCCAGCCCAGCTCCTGGTTTTGGGGGGATGCTCCACACACCCTCTGCACCCCGGCTGCCCCGGTTCCGAGCCCTGCGAGCGGTGAACAGCCGGCGCGGCGGCAATCCGGCACAAGCGCGGGATCTGTGCAAAGCGCCGGCTTCTCGTCTAATCCTCCGGAGCATCGCTGCTGCCCTGCCGGAGACCTGCAGGGACCTGGATGCATTTTAATAGAGCCGCCGCTCGCCGGCGCAGGCTTTCTGGGGAGCTCATTAATAAAGCACAAGCATGAAAATTTCATGAGGCGAGAAGGAAACGGGGACCAAGGAGCCGCGGAGGGGACCGTGCTGCGAGACCTGGTGCCACCAGCTGTCCCCTCAGCAGGCTCTGCCTGGCCGCCTGGCCCAGGATGGGGTCAGGGGGAGGATGAGGAGGGTGACGGCGAAGGCAGCGCTGCCCCAAGCCCACCCGGTGCCATGCAGGCTGAGTCCAGGGGTCTGACCCCCCCATGGGTGCTGCTGCCCCGTGTGGGTGCCCGTGTGGGCAGGGGCACAGCGTGGGGCTGGTTTCCCACCCGTATCCTCTTCCTCCCTCCCCGCAGGCTGTGGTTTCCGCAGGGCAGGGTCCAGCACCCCAGGGCACTGCAGAGCATCCTCACTGCCAGCCCGGGATGCTCTGTGCCGTGGGTGGGGGGTCCAAAGCCCCGTGCGTGGGGAGGGCTGCGGTGATTGCTCATGATGCTCGCTCGTGATGCTCACTGTGGATGCTCGCTGTCGATGCTCGCTCGCGGTCGCGGCTGATGGAGAGCAGGAGCGATGGGAGCAGAGCAGCACGCATCGCCGCTCGCCCGGCTGCCAAATCCCCTTCCTCCTCCAAAGGTCCGGTAATCCCTCCACTATCCCCACAGGCAATTAGCAGCGCTCTGCCTCAGCCTCGTTAGCCACAAACAGCACTAACAGCTCATTCCCTCCCATCGCCTGGGCTCCGCATCGGGGCTGAGGGTCCCGGGGGGCAGCCGCTCGCTGCTCCCACCCCTCCAGCCCTGCGTGGGGGTGATGGAGAAGGGGTGGGAGAAGCATCCAGGCCACCCCGATGGCCACGGGACATCCCCAGAGCACAACAGCGGCCAATTCCCCCCCTTCCCCCAGCCCCAAAATTGCCAGACAGGCTCCCTTCTCCTCTCACTTTGCTTTTATGAATAAATCAGCTGTGAGCGTTTAATCCCCCACTCCAGACACTTTGCTTTTCAGACTTTTCCAGCAGCTAAAATATTTCCTTGACGCTAATGTAATCCAAAAAAGCGTGTGGGAGACGGGAGGGGGTGGCATCGTCATCCCGAACCGGTGCTAAGCTCCCCGGAGGGAGCCTGGCAAATTCGCTTTCAGGAGCTAAAACCCTGCGGGTGACGGCAGCGGGGGGATGCGGCGTCACAGCCCTCCTCCCAGGTGTCCCCAAGTGAGCCAGGGGGGTCACAGCATCACCGCAGGGTCCCTGGGATGCCACCACCCTCTGCCTATGGGTACCCGGAGAGGTCTGGGATGCAGGGACCCCCAAAAAGGAAAGGGTAAAGAGGAGAAAGAGCAAGGAGAAGGCAAGGCATTGCGTGACCTAATTTGAAAAGGGGGGGGACACACAGCATGGAGGGTTGTCATGGAAATAGATGGCAAAAAAAAGTTCTGGAGGATGATGGTGGAGTTTGGGTTCCCCAGAGGAGGGTGTGGAGGCAGAGAGATGCTCCGAAGGGCTCAGCATCCTTCAGCATCCTTCTCCCAGCAGCATCCCATAGCGTGGCTGGGGGCTGGCTGCCCTGGGGGGGGTCCCCCCCTTATATAGGGTGTCCTGTCGGTCCCCAAAGACAAAACGCTTGACACAAAGGGATGGAGGGGCAGCGGGAGGGTCTGGTCCCCACTGGAGCCCTGCCTGTGCCTTGCTGTGACACTCGGGGACACTTGGGGACACGGCAGCAGGACAAACGAGGGAATGACGGGCTCTCCAGCCCACCTCAGCTCTTCGATATCACCCCACGCTCGGAGACAGCTGAGTCCAAAAGGTAAAAACCCGAATCACAGCCTGGGGGGAGCAGGAAGCCTGAGGAGGAGATGCCTGCCGGTGGCTCCGCCATCACCGCGTGTGGGGGGGTCAAAGCAAGACCCTCCCTCAGCCGGGGCTCACCCGCTCCCAGAAACATCTGATCCCAGTGGGAAGGGCTGAAACAGAGCGGATCCATCCCAAAGGGCATCAAACCCCAGCAGCATCCGGGAACGAGCCCCTGCATCGCTCCCCTCCAGCAGCTGGCTCCAGTTCCCCCAGATTGATGCTCGAGGGATCAGATTTGGGGTGATGGGAGAAGAGACGGGCAGGAGAGCAGCCAGAGGAGCCGGGGGAGCAAAGGACCAACCCAGGGGGAAGGAGCTGCGGGTTCTCCTTTCCCGGGAGCTCGGTAGCAGGTCTGCACTCGCGGGCAGGAGAAGATAAAAGAGCGGAAGCGCGTTGCTTTTATTACCTGAGACAATTGAAGCGTGTCTGAATATATCAGAGAGACGAGAGGTGACCGGCTCGTAGGGGGAAGCTTCATAAAATTCTTCTCCTGGAGTGGGAGGGAAGAAAGAGAAGGGGGAGAAAAAGCAAATTTAAACCCACAGCCAACAACCTCAGCCCCCACCGAGGCTACGGCCGGGTGCGGGCACCCCCCCGGCGTGGCAACCTGCGATTTGGGAAAACCAAAAAGCGTTTAAAGCACTGCCCTGCAACAAAAGGAAAAGCCCGTTTTGGAGCAGCTCAGCTGAATTCTTGCTGGTTTGGGAGTTTGTGGGGGGCGGCGGGTTGCTGGTGCCGGCAGCTGCCGGGTGCTGGGTCCTGCCGCAGGCTCAGCTCCGCGTGCAAGCCGGGTCCGGCAGCGGCTGCGCCCCCACCGACCTCGAGAGCCAAGGGAATTTAGATTTGGAAGGTCGATGTCCTGTGGGACCGCATCCGCAGAGCCTGGGCCAGCTGCAAGCTGGAAGTTTTAGGGTCTCTACTCAACATGGGATTGTCTTATTGTTGTTGCAAAAAAAAAAAAATCTGCCAAAAAAAAAGATTTTTTTTTCTTTTTGCTGGAAAGATTGTTTTCCACCCTGGGTGGAAAATGGTAATATTTCGGGGGGGGGGGATATAAGCCCAATCCACACCACTTGAGCTCTGGAGCATCCCCACCACTGCCCCACCCACGCTGCGCTCCTCCGGGGTTCATCCAGCACAACCCACATGTCCTGGAGGGACCCTGAGCATGGTCCGTCTGTCCCCAGGCTGGCAGCAAACCCCCTCTCTCACGTCTGATCTCAGTGCAAACCCACATGCTTTTGCTTCGTGTAACTCCAGAAAAGGCTGATTTCAGGAGAGCCGGCCACGGCTCCCAGGAGAGGAAACTCCTCAAACCCCATCAGCCGCAGGAAAAAAAAAAATTAAAAAAAAATATATATATCTTAAAAAAAAAAAATCAATGGCTGGACTTTGACAGCCACAGCCAGAGGCTCACCAGCAGCCCAGAGCATCGATCTCGGCCGTGCCCAGCAGCTATTTGGGCAGGATTCCTGCCCACACCCCTGCCCCGGGGACCGAGCGGCCGATTCCAGCCCACCCGTGCTCCAGCGAGTTGTTATTATCAGCCCAAGGCTGCAGCGCTCATCCCGCGTAATTAAGGAGCCACTTGAAGCCCTGCGCTGGAAAACAAGCTCATTAGGAGGCAGGAGCAACACGGGAGGGCTCGTTCCCAGCCCAGCAGCTCCTCCTTGGAAACTGGGGGGAGTGGAATGGGGTGGGGGGCCGGGGGGACCTCGGTGGGATGCCAGGCTGGGCTGTCCCCAGGGGGTTTGCAGCCCATCACCCCGCATCTGGCCTGGCCACCATGGGTGATGCTCCGTGGGTGCGACGGTCCCCATCGTGGGGACAAGGGCACGTCCTGCATCATGGGGAGGGCAACACGCTGCGGGCAGCCGGCAAAGCCCTCCGAGCCCCTTCGCCTCGCCGGGTTTCCTAATGCCCCGATGACAAATGGCACCTTTATTAAAGTGCATTTAGGAAACACTGTAACCTCCCGAGCTATTGCTTTGCCAATGCAATAAATAATTAAATACTCGCTGAACCCTGCTGCTTGCTAGGAAAATTACCCAGCATTAAAAGGGCAGTGGACTTTTCTTGAGCTCACTGAGATGCAATTAACCTCCCAGGAACGAGGCTGGAGTGAAAGCAGTCCTCCTTAATGGCAGGGACAGGCTGGATCCCGCAGCCCAGGGGCTGGATGGGAGGCCACCGGGTTCAGCATCTCTGCTAAAAGCCAGATCAGGGTCTACCTTGGGCTCCTCCTTGTTTTTACTCTCAGTAGTTTTATGCACATTAAAGCTGTGAGCTGTTCCGTCTCCCCAAAGCTTCTACATCTCCTTAGGACCTGGTCTAATCGCTTCTCTTCCCTCCTCCTCCTCACCCAGGTCCTGGAGCACCCACCAAGCAGTAAAGCATCCTTCATTCATGCTTGCAAAGCCCTGGGAAATAGCTGAAGGCTGCTAACAAGGGGTAGAAAACAAGCAGCAATTCCTGCTCTGGGATGGTTTTCCGGGACTGTCTGCTTAGGTACAGCCCCCCGCATCCTTGGGTACAGCCCCCCACATCCTTGGGTACAGCCCCCCGCATCCTTGGGTACAGCCCCCCGCATCCCTGCCACTGCTCCCAAAGCCCTCCCAGCACCACCGTCACCTCCTCCAGCTTCAACCTCAGCTCAGGAGCTGCCACCGGCCAGGCGGGCACCTGCCCTTGCCAGGACCGTGCTGCAACTCAGGGGCTCCTGCAAAGGCGGTTTTGCACCAGCTGGAGCTGGATTGAAGATCTTCCCCACGCAGAGCCAGTCCTAAACCCATTAAAGGGATCTATACTGGTGAACCGGTGCTGGCTCTGCTCCCCTCCAGCCTGGGGCCAGCAGGGGTGGCAGGAGGGGACAGAACCCTGACAGCAAAGCAAACCCCACCAGCCCCAGCTGACCCCCAGTTCCTTCCCCTGAGCCCAGCAGACTGTCCCTCTGCAGCCCCAGCAGCAGCACCAGCCCCCGGGGCAGCCCCAGTGATGCCCCTGCAGAGGGGCTGGGGCCAGGGGGTGATGCCGGCTGCCTGCTCCTGCCTTCAGGCAGTAGATAATCCTGCCTTCAACGAACAAACCAGCCCCAGGGCTGGCAAAATCCAATTTCAATTACCTGCACTGCTCCAGCCTCTGATTTACTCCTTGGCCGGGCTGCAATCACAGCAGGCTCCGGAGCATCGCCTCGCTGCAAGGCGAGACCCCAGCCAGCCCTCCCAGCTGCAACCCCCCCGGAACAAGGGTTAATGGGGGGCTCGGGGGGTCTGAGGAGGTGCCAACAACCTCTGCATCCCAAGAAATCCCCACAGCTGGTATCGGGGTGCAAAGCCATGCCCCAGCCTTGCTTCCCTCTGCACCCCACGGGCTCTGGGGCAGGCAGGAGGGAGGGAGTCCGGTTTGGGGGGGGCCCTGTCTTGGCTTGCAGGTGTCTGGACACGCGGGCACAACAGCTCTGCCACGACAGCGACCAGCTCTTGCTGCAAACGCAGCCCCCAGCCCGTTTTTCCTTTGCCCTGCGCCCCCGTTGGGCAGAGCAGCTCTCAGCCTGGATCCCATCAGCATCCTCTGAGAAAGGGGGGACCACCTGCCTTGCCTGGGGTGCAGCCCATCCAACCCATCTTTCCTACAGCAGCGAGGTGCCCTGGGAGCTTCCCACCCCCAGGAAGGGGTCCCCAGGAGGTCAGGACCCCCCCTCCTCCAGCACCCTCCACCCCACTGCAAGCCCCGTACCTTCGGTCAGCCCGAGGTGTATACTCCAGTAGATCTGAAGGCACTGAAGCTCCTTCTTCATCCCTCGCTTGCAGCGGCAGTCGTAGAGGGGGCTCTCCTGCAGCACCTCCAGGGCCGCCTGGCATTCCTTGTTGGCCAGCATGGTGTTCCTGTCGCGGCCGGCCAGGCACTGCCGCAGCGTGCGGTACCGGGAGCTGCAGCTGGGCTCCGCCGCGCACAGCTCGTTGGCTCGCACGCAGTCCACCGGCACCCGCCACCCATGGGGGTCCTGCCCCGGAGGGGACGGGGGGCCGGCCAGCGAGCGCAGGATCTCATCTGAGGGAGGGGCAGGGGAGGGAGAGATGAGGATGCAGAGAGGTGAGGGAGGGTGAGCTGGGGTGGGGGCGAATGCTTTGCATCCCCTCCCTGGGACCCCACACATCAGCCCACGTCCCAGCCACGGTCCCCGATGGGTCCCCAGCGTTAGAGCCACCGTTGGGCTGCTCTGGGGGGGGAGAGCATCCTTCTGCCACGCCGACACCCAGCCTGGATGTGTCCCCAGCCATAACCCCACCGGGGGCTGTTAAATCCAGCCGGTGGCCTGACAAAGCAACTGGGACGTCCCAGGGCATCCCGTGGGGTGGGGAGGGAGGAGGGTTAACCCAACGCCACGTGATGCCGCGGGACTTTCTGTTTCTTATTAAAAGCAAACAGGCAAATAAACAAACCCAGCATGTTTCCAGCCCCGGTGCTTGGGGACACGAACCCCCACGCATGACCTCTCCGGAGGCGAGGGAAGCAGAAAGCCCATCCAAGCTCTCTGCTCACATTCCTGTTTGGTTTTTATTTTTGCAGCTCATCACTTTCAGACCCGCCACGGGATTTTTAGGGCATCTGACTCATGGGCTTTTGAGCACTTGGGTTTGGCAGGGCTGCGGCTCGGCTGCAGCTCGGTACAAACTCTTCCCCCCGGGGATGGGCTCTTGCATCCCTCCGTGCCAGCTGTCCCTTGGGGTGACAACTGTCTAGTGGTCCATGGCTACTGCCAGCTCCTTGGCCCCTGCCTGGGCGAGCCCTCAGTTCTCACGCTATTTCTATCATTTTATCATTTTCTTTTTGCATTTTGGAATAAATTCTTGCCAAATCAATCCCAGGCAAGGCCACCAGCTTGTCCCATCACGGGGAAGGGGGACAGGCTGGTCCCCCCATGGATGCACCAGCCCAGTGATGGGGACGGGGTGGGGAGGACCCCCTGCCCTTCCTGACCCCCTGCCTCTCCTGACCCCCCCCTCCCATCTGCAGGCAGGGAAAGCCCTGGCACAGGGAAAAACGGGCACAACGGGACCTGGAGCCATCCTCAGCCACCCCGCAGGGGGGTGTGGGGGGGGACCCTACTTTGTGCAACACCCACGGGAGCAGCTCCCCCTCGCCCCCGCTGCCCCATGCCAGGCACCAGAGGGGCACAGCCAGCCCCAGCCTCCAGCACAGCCCCTCTCCAACCCCTGGCCACTCGGCCGGGTATGGCAGGGGGACAGTGACACCTACAGGCATGTGACAAGGGCCACCCGTGTCCCCCCCACCTGCCAGGACACGCAGACAGCTCCCACACCTGGTGGGCACTCAGCCCCTGCAGGCAGGGATGGTCCCCTGCCACCACCCTGGGCTGAACACTCATCCCCTGCCACCACCCTGGGCTGGACACTCGTCCCCTGCCACCGCCCCGGGCTGGACGCTCGTCCCCTGCCACCGCCCTGGGCTGAACACTCATCCCCTGCCACCGCCCTGGGCTGGACACTCGTCCCCTGCCACTGCCCTGGGCTGGACACTCGTCCCCTGCCACCACCCTGGGCTGGACACTTGTCCCCTGCCACCACCCTGAGCTGGACACTCATCCCCTGCCACCACCCTGGGCTGGACACTCGTCCCCTGCCACCACCCTGGGCTGGACACTCGTCCCCTGGGTCCTGTGTGCCACCGGAGCAGGTGGCCACGCACACCTCTGCCCATCTTCTCGAGTGGGGCCATGGGGAGAGGACAGGGGATGCTCGAGGCTTGGACGGCTCCGTGGGAGGGACGGGGCCATGCCGGGGGTGACGGAGCGGGACAGGCAGCAGCCCCGGGTGGAAACACCTCCGCGGTCAGGCCAAGGAACAGATCCCATCCTCCTGCTCTTCAGCCGATGCCCCCGAACAACCACCGCTGGGTTGGGAGAGGTCTGCAGGGTGTCCGGGTATCCAGGAGCAGACGCAGAGTCCCCACACCCACGTTAGATCCAATTTTGGGTGGCCCTCCTTGGCCTTTCAGGATTATATTCCACACGGGAGGCAGGATCCACAAAGCTGTGCTGCAGGAGGTGAAACAGGCATTCCCAAATGTTCCTCGGGGCAGAAACGCCAGCTCTCGGCCGTGACATGAGCGATGCTTCCGTGGTTTGAGAAGAAAGGCGTCACCTCTGCACCTTCCCACGCCGGGACACCCCAGCCCGAGGCACCCGGCTCCCGCTGCAGCCGCCAGCCCCGGGCGATGGGCTCGCAGGCATCCAGAGCATCCCACAGCTCCACCATGTGCCGTTCCTCCTCCGCCGCCCTCTGCCAGCTGCAGATCCGGCTGGTGCTGAGCCCAGCTCTCAGCTCCGATCCGATCTTCTCCAGCCGATCCCACAAAGCTTCTTCCCGAAGCACCATCCAAAGCCTCTCCTCTGGCCACGTTCCCGTCTCCTCGCTGGCTCCATGGGTCTCCCAGGCAGGGAGACAACCTTGCAATGGTGCAAAAGGCGCTGGACCACACGGAGCATCCTTGCGAGGGGTCCCAGCACCCTTGGTGGCACACCCCAGTGCTGGGGTGGGTGCTCTGGGAAGCCCACCAGTAAATCCACCCGCCTGCGAGCCGGCAGGGATGCACGGCGGTGAACTGGCCACGATGCATGGTGATGAACTGGCCCCAGCAGCCCGGCTTTTGCCACCTTGCTTCCACGGCCTGGCAGAGAGCAGGGCACTGCGTCCCCCTCGGCACCCCCGGGAGGGTCCCTGCAGCATCCCACACCGTGCCCAGGCTGGGGGTGCCGGCAGACCCCGGAGCACGGCACAAACCCTCCCGCTGGAGGAGGACGGGTGGAAGCAGCCCTTCCCCGGGGGTCACCGCCCACGTAGGACAGCTCAGATCCCCCAAATCCAGCCGCACGCTCAGCCCTGGCTGCAGGGGGGTGTTTTTGACCCGGCTGCCAAGGCAGGCAGAGCTCTGCAGACCCCCGCCAAGGCGCAGGGAAGGAGTTTGGATGGAGGGGCAGGCTGAGGGGTTGGGGTTTTTTTTTTTCCTTACCCAAAAGAAATGGCCCCAAAGGCACGTCCTCGCTAAACTCGTATCAATAAAACATCTGCAGAGAATTTAAACCTAATCCTCAGCAGTCTCCGGGGTGCCGGAGCACAGCGAGGATTTGCAGGCAGATGCACAAGGCTCCGCCAGGCAGCAAACAAGGCGACGGCCCGCTTTCCTCCCGCTCCCGCAGCTTCCATCAGGCTGTGCTGCCTCTTCTCGAGCGGGAATACACGTTTCCTTCTAGTGGTCCTGCCAGAGACCTTTGGACACAGGCAGCTTTAGAGGTAAATATTTATCCTCACAACTCGACTCGAAAAAAAAAAAAAAAAGAAAAGGAAAATAA
>WKFP01013990.1:537188-609618 GCA_011057875.1 Pterocles orientalis | reverse complement strand
CCTATCACTGGATGTCACAAAGAAGAGCCTGGCTCCATCCTCCTGACACTCACCCTTCACATATTTATAAACATTGATTAGGTCACCCCTCAGTCTCCTCTTTTCCAAGCTAAAGAGACCCAGCTCCCTCAGCCTTTCCTCGTAAGGGAGATGCTCCATTCCCTTCATCATCTTCGTGGCTCTGCCCTGGACTCTCTCCAGCAGTTCCCTGTCTCTCTTGAACTGAGGGGCCCAGAACTGGACACAATATTCCAGATGAGGTCTCACCAGGGCAGAGGAGAGGGGAAGGAGAACCTCTCTTGACCTACTGACCACTCCCCTTCTGATACACCCCAGGATGCCATTGGCCTTCTTGGCCACGAGGGCACAGTGCTGGCTCATGGTCATCCTGCTGTCCACCAGGACCCCCAGGTCCCTCTCCCCTACACTACTCTCCAACAGGTCAGTACCCAACTTATACTGGTATCTGGAGTTGTTCTTGCCCAGATGCAAGACTCTACACTTGCTCTTGTTAAATTGCATTAAATTTTTCCCCGCCCAAATCTCCAGCCTGTCTAGGTCTCGCTGAATAAATAATCCATAAATAAGTCAATCTGAATCAAGCATTTTCAGTATCTGCCAGCAGCTGTGAGGTTAACTCATCAGAACACATGAAATTACATACCAAAGTATAGAGAAACGACAGCTCTACACTGTCGGTACATTGAGGGTGACCACTGACAACCAAGATGGCCCAGTGCCTAGGCAAATTCAGTTTGCAGACCAAGAACTAGATGAAGCTAAACTTGCTAGTTAGCAAGCAGAAAAAAAACCAACACAAAACCCTTTGGGGAGTTAGTTGCTGTCTCAATATGTATTTCACAGCTGATCAATCTAACCTGTAATTTAAAGCTACACTTGTGTCCCTGTTGACTCTTTAGTGGCATTTATCAAGTTTCTGAGAAAACCCCTTTCCACTCTACCAGAGGACAAACTAGGTTACTCAAGCCTCTGTCACATCTTGACAATGCAAAAGCAGCGAGGTCAAAGCTATGCAGTTTCCTTATGCACTGGAATAAGGCAATTTTGCAGGGTGGCTCCTCAGTAAGGCTGCCACTCGTTAACACTGCTTTTCAAAGCTGTGCTGAATTATACAAGACAATCTCAGACTTCATCTTTACAGAAGTTCATGGCTGGGTACACAACAGCAAAAGAAAGAATGCTTGAAGCCATGGTTAACTCCCCCAGGAAAAAAAAAAAAACAACTTCATTTATACAGAAGATGGGATGAACAGAACCTTCTCAAGGCTGATATAAGATGATGAAATGTATATTCACAGAAGTTAAAACACCACCCTATTTTGGTTTCCAAAGCAGCATTTTCAGCAGAAGGCAATATGCATTGTGCTGTTGTTTCGCATGTGTATGTGTATGGTAAGACTCCCAACAGAAGAAGCACTGTACCACAACCACCCCCATAGGGAGAACATGCATGTATGCCAGGCGCCAAGTCATTTGCTCCTTATACGGCTGATACAACACTGAAGTACCACAGTGATTAACATGATACAAAGAAATACAAAAGAGAAAAGAGTGTACATAACATTCTCACACAAAATGTACAATTCAGCACTTAAAATGTTTCTTCTAACGAGTCTGTGACTAAACTGGGTGAATTTGAGATTTACAAGTAATAGGAACTAATTAGGGATTAGGTACTATTGCCATGGAGCACATGCAAGCAACTAAATCAAATCAGCATAAACTCATGACCTTGCCTTCTGCTGCTGAGGGTCCTTAGTCACATGCATACTTTTGCAGCTGGAAGGGATAACATTACATACCAAAGTCAGCAAAAATGGCTCAGCCATTTCCAAGAACAGGTTTTGTTTTGTTTTGTTTTAAAAAAAAGCAGCACTTTCTCCTAGCCACTTGGAAGCACTAATATGTTCATCTTCTAAGAGCAGGTATTTGGCAGTGTGTCACCAAGATCAAGAACATGCTTTCCACACAAGCAACCCTTACAAATCTAGCCATGTCATAGATCCGGGAAAAAAAAGTTTTCATTTACTCAAGAAGTCTTTACTAGATGTTGCATTTAATGTTTTTCCCCATAAACTGGATCTGTGCTCAGGATACACTAATAATTTGAAGTTCTATCTCATTGCTACACTGCACATGCAACATTCCCACAAGATGAATGAGCATACTTCAGCTAGTGCTATGGCAACACAGCAGGACTCGTTGCAATCATTCCTCTGATGCTAAAGAAACTAGGGAGACCATCTTTATGTTTCTTAATACCATCCTAAACATGCTCAAATAGCTGGACTTAAACACTAGGGATGAAGGAGCTGTACCTTGCGAAGACAAATGGAAAAGCTAAGACCTTTTAAGAGCAGAAAGGAAAAACAATGGGCAAAACTGATAGAGTAAGACTGAACTCAAATGAAAAGCTCAAGGGTAGCAGCAGTGGCAGGAGGCATACTTAAGACACAAAAAATTAACAGGGTAACAAAACCAGAGTAGTAGATGTTGAGAAAAGTATATTGAGCCAAAGAACAGGCTGAATCCAGCAAAGGAAGAAAGAGCCTGCAATTGTCCAACTACAGACTACCACTATTTTTCCTTTCACCTGCATCATGGTAGCCTTATTTCTCAGCTTCTGCATGTTGAAAGCCTAGAAACTGTAGGCCATTCCTCTAACAAATGTATAGGCTCCCCAATAATTTTATGGATTTACTTAAGTATAAAAACACACTAAGAAGATTGCATAGAACCATACACACATGCTTGATAAAAATATACCAAATTTGAGTCTTCTATTAAAAGCATGCTGTTCTTTCACTTTAAGCATCAAATCAAAAGTTTAGTGATGTTACAGGTTCTTCTGGTATTAAAAAAATGCATTTCCATAAAAAGTAATTTCAACTTATATGTAAAATATACAGACATTGATTCAAAAACAAATGAAAGAAAATAACGTAGCCATTTAGAAGTGCCTCTCTGAGGCATACTCTTCTAATAAAAAAAAGCACTAGATGAAAGCTATGGTGTCGAAAACTCAGTCCTCAAGCTGCTTTCAACTTTGAGTAACAGTATTTTGCAAGCTCAGGTCAAAGAGCTACACTAACCTCTTGCAAATCTCAGACAGAAAGAAATGTTTTGGGTTTTTTTTAATGGTGGAAAAATAAGTTTGCAAGGGATTTATGACAATTAAAATAATTCTAAATTATTTCTATATATGTACTGTATTTTGTACAAAATCTTCTACAATATTTGTAGAATAACAATGCATTAGACATTTCAAAGTAGCAGACAGATGTAGAGTAAGCAGTTTCAGTTACTGTTGATCTTGCTTTCACAGTCTTTACTCAGCAGTAACTTTCAAGATAGCTACAATAAAGCTAGAAAAACACGGCCAGGAATAGAGGACAGGGACCTGAGAGAAGGTTTCCTTACACCAACAGCAACCTGTAAAAGGTAGCAGAAACTATTAACCATGCAAGAGGGAAAAGCCAGACCTGAGCTTGAAAATATAACCTGAACTCCACCACCTTTCCTTTCAACTTGTGACAACAGTCTAATAGAAGAACATGCTAACGACCACTTAGTGTTACTTTCACCATACAGGTGGCATCAAGAAGTCACCCATAACAAAACAGTACTTCACTATGAATTCTTAAGTAACCAACCTAGTTTTTGTTACAAGTGATTATTCTATCACAGTGCAAAGCTTCAAAAAGAACTTAGAAGTTTCCCACATCAACAATACTAGATGCTCCTTACAATTATAAACCTCATTCTCATTCAAAGTTTCTTGCCACAATAACAACCACAAAATAACTGCTGGTACCAAGTGACATCTCAGAGTTGGATAAGGTACCTTTCTTGCTCGAGCTGGTGAAACTATATTTCAAAAATCACAAATGCATAGATTTAGAGAAAAAAGAGGTACTTTACCTTCACTGTTACAGGCATCTTTATTTGGTGATGCCTCTAAAACAAAACTCCAATGAGCGCAAAGTAGTCCTAACAGGCCATTTCATAGGACTTCGGGTTACTTTTTGTTACACTGATCTATCCACAGGGGTTACTACCTTTCACATCACAAGTAACAAACTAGGAATGTTTACAAAAAAGAAGAACTGCATACAAAACATACTTATTCAGTGGCTCTACAGAAAGCAGAGAAGAATTTCATTGTCCCTCCCATGTCCAGAATTTCTGAAGTTATTTGCTCTGGATAGAGAGGAATCCAACTAACACCACTCATCTACCTCCAGATACTACCTTAAAACTCAAGTTTTGAATATCAGTGCAGCTCAGTTTCATGTAAGGGTCTCCATCTCTCTGGTGGCACACCAGGAAAGGTAGAAATCTTCACTGCTGCAGTTCTGGCCTGTCTTGCTATCTAAAGGTACAGACATACAAGAGGACTTCAATCTAGACACCGATCCCACAGAATCTCATATTCCTTATTACTGTTGTCAGCCTAACACGAACCAGGTAGTAGGTAGAGAAGCAAGTGTTAAGTCACTTGATGTTTCCAAGCAATTTCATACTAGCTTGGAAAAGTTCCAAACATCATTAAATGCATCAGTCAGGTCTACTCACAGGTTGTACCTTTGAAGGCAGATCCCAGTTAAGCAGTACTTACACACCTAATAACAGAGGAACAAAGATTGTATTTTAATGGGAGTTCACCCACCCTTAAATAAAATCTGCATTAAAACAGACATTATTAGTAGTATCTATTAAAAAAAAAAAAGTGATCAGATACTGCCATTGACCACAGTATTAGGCATTAGACAACAGCTTTCTTCTCCTTCCTAATTCTCTTTACATATAAAAAATAACTTGAAGGGATATGTTTATATACACATGCACACATGTGAAATAATCTCAGAAAGTTAAGAAGAAATACCACTGTCCACAGAATCATCAAATTGTTACTTTTCATGATTGCTGTGATGGGAGTATTTTTGAGTTAAAACTCAGATTTTATATTCTCATGTAGAAAAAAAAAAGGAAGAGCAATACTACCGTTTCATCAATTTGATCTGTGAGAGAGCATTAATAAAAAATTAATTCCTGAAAATATTCATTTTAGCACAACACAAACCTAAGGCACAGATGCACATACACCTACAGGTGTATGTATATATACATATTTGTTACCTGAGTAAATGCATTTCATAAAAAGTTTATTTTAATCTGACCTACTCATACATAATTAAATCTAGTATTTTGATCATCCTTTGTCAATTCAGTTAACTTCCCCAGCCTAGAGGTGACAAGTTCCACATTTGGTTAAATTTAATTAGTTTTCCTCAAGACTTTTAGGTGGAGAAACAATCTCATGTGCCATAAAAATACACTGTAGGAAAGCAGAATGTTTCTAAAAGCAACTAGCAACCTCCTTAGCACTTCTTTTCTCTAAATTCCTGACAGAAAAACTACTTGTTGAATCTGCTGTGGGCCACTGAAGTAGAGAACATGCATATTCAACCTTTCAGAGACACTCCAATGCAGTCACCCTGCCTTTAGCACTCCACCAGACTGAGACGCAGTGAGGTGATGGAAAGCTGTTCAGGACAGCAGAGCTGAAGCTTTAGGGAACAGGACACACATTCACCTTCCATCTTCCAGCACCTACAGTCATATAATCACAGAAGGTTATGGCTGGAAGGGACCTTAAAGATCATCTAGTTCCAACCCCCCTGCCATGGGCAGGGACACCCTCCACTAGCCCAGGTTGCTCAAAGCCTCATCCAGCCTGGCCTTGAACACCTCCAGGGATGGGACATCCACAACTTCCCTGGGCAACCTGTTCCAGTGTCTCACCACCCTCACAGTAGAAAATGTCTTCCTAATATCTAATCTAAATCTGCCCTCTTTCAGCTTAAGACTGTCACCCCTTCTCCTATCACTACACTCCCTCATAAAAGAGGCCCTCCCCATCTCTCCTGTAGTCCCCTTCAGGTACTGGAAGGCTGCTACAAGGTCTCCCTGGAGCCTTCTCTTCTCCAGGCTGAACAACCCCAACTCTCTCAGTCTGTCCTCATAGGGGAGGTGCTCCAGCCCTCTGATCATCTTTGTGGCCCTCCTCTGGACTTGCTCCAACAGGTGTCTTTGCTGTGCTGAGGACTCCAGAGCTGGATGCAATATTCCAGGTGGGGTCTCATGAGAGCAGAGCAGAGGGGGCGAATCGCCTCCCTCAACCTGCTGGTCACACTTCTTTTGATGCAGCCCAGGACACGGTTGGCTTTCTGGGCTGCAAGCGCACACTGCTGGCTCATGTTAAGCTTCTGATCCCCCAACACCCCCAAGTCCTTCTTTTCAGGGCTGCCCTCAGTCCATTCTCCTCCCAGCCCATATTTGTACTTGGGGTTGCCCCAAGCCACGTGCAGGACCTTGCACTTGGCTGTGTTTAACTCTATGGAATTTGTACAAGCCCGCCTCTCAAGCCTGTCAAGGTCCCTCTGGATGGCATCCCTTCCCTGCAGCGCGTCCACCACACCACACACCTTGGTGTCATCAGCAAACTTGCTGAGGGTGCACTCATTTGTTATTTCATGACTGCAGCTAACTTCCCGCGGAAGAGAATCATCCCACTCAAATGGTTTAGGATACCAAAACCAAGAAACTTTCAAATCCAAAAGAGATACTCGGACTTTCCTGCTTGTAAACTGTGCCCATATCCTCAATTGTTGGGTAAAGAGATCAAACAAATAGCGAAAAGAAGATACAAAGTCACTGCACCCACAACCTCTCAGATAAAGGTCACTGCCCTTCAGGGCAAGGTGGACTAACTAGTACCTACAGACGAAACAAAATGTACCTTCACTGCTAAGAAGCCATGAACTAGTCCTTATTTTGAAGTACTCTACACAATACACACATTAGAGACCTGTGGTATTTATGACTATGGAAGAAGAGTTAGGGTACAAATCTGTTTAACACTGTATATCTCCAAGTTACAAAAAAGACAAGAAAAAAGAGCAATGCTGAGACTTATAAAGTCTACTTTAATCTTCAACAGTTTAGCAGATTAGCTGTAACCATTTCAGAATTCATTCAGACAAATTGATAACAATGGTTGACAGCACTGAATAATCAGTTTCCCTATCAGGAGAAACCGGACTGCCTGTTTTTGTCACTGTTAACTGGAAGGATTTTGTTTTTTCTCCCTCACCTTAGATTGCTGGCAAAGAAAATCCCAACACTGAACAGTGGACTGACAGAAGGCCAGGCTTCAAGAATTCTGGAGTCAGTATGGCAAGTCAGTCCATCAAACTTTTTCCAGTAGTGTTTTTTTCCCCCATTAGTATAGCGTATGTTTAAATATAGCTTTAAATGAAATAAAATTAAAATAATTACTAAATAAAGCCAACTTTAAATAACTTCCAGTTCTGCACAGGTTTAATACTTAGGACAGGGGAAAACTGAGAGGATTCTGCAAAGAATCCCTGTAACTGGAAAAAAAAACCAAACAGATGTTTGTAACCAGAGCAGAACCATCTACAAGTTTTATAAAATCAGAAACTGTAAGTCATGCGTCAACTGTATCAAGCTACAGTCATCCGAAAGCACAAAGAAACCCTTTATCATGTGGATGTCTCAAAAGCAATAGCTGCATAACTGGAGAATAAGATAACCTACATCTCCCTGTTGAGTCAGATTCAACAACCTTCACATACTGTGTCTGAGCACTATAAATGCATGCTAAAAAACCTCACCAAATTCTTGAATAAGTGTTCCCAAACTTAAAGATAATCTGAATACAAGATAAACTAGTGAACCCAGTTTTACCGCTATTAAAGGTCTGAAAAACATTCATTCAAGACCATTTGAATGAGAGATTTCCCCCCAAGGCCACAAAGCTGTTGCCCCTTCTGCTTATTCACAAGAAGACTTGAAGATCAGTGGAACCTGAAAGAAAATGGATTTATTTCTTATTTGGGCCATTTATCACTCTGGAAGTTGACATATTAGCAAATGTAAGCTACTGAAAGGAAAGCTGCAAAGGATTTAACACTGTGAATAAAAGCCTAAATAGCCTCCTTCCCCTCCCCCCCACAACTATTTCTTGTCTCACCTAAGGAAAACAGAACAAACATGATATTCCTAGAAATTTTAAAGGAAACATTTGAAAAAGTACTTGGGATCACTTCCAAGTCTTTTCCATGTCACTAAAGAGGATGCTATAATTTTTAACTTTGTGAATCTCTAAATACAGCTTTCCAGTTAAAAAAGAGACATGGATCACCACGTATAAACAACCAAATAAAGCAAATTTTTGCTATCCTCTCATTTAAGAAGCCTACTATTTATTTCTGCTAAGATCGAAAGAAACCATGACAAAATTACTACAGACTTCCTCCATTCCTCTTGTCCTATGTGCAAGAGTCTGAATACCCACACATTAAAACTCTTAAGTTAGATTACACTTCACTTAAAATTATGATCCGCTGAAAGAGAATTAAAAGCCCCCAATACATTGGTGATATACAAACATAACAGCAGACACTAAGTTAGCTAGATCTTCCTTTAAGGTTATCAAAGACCTAAAAAGTTATAAAACTACAATCTTAAAATAGCTGCTCAATAATAAGGGGCATTCCAATCCATTATATAATTTGTTACTTAGATGAGAACAGCCTTAACCGTCTCTTGACATTTTAAAAACATGATTCTTTGCCAACAGTACCTAATTTGATAACAAACAATAACTACCCAACCTTTCTCTCTGTTATCTCATTCTCCCTAAAAATTTACAATTCATTAGCAGGCTAAAATAAAAACGTTGTGAGAGGAAGGGGACCAATTTTAGTCCTACCAAAACCGTTTTGAAGTTATAAACGTAGAGACAGGTTGTCAAACAAAGATGAGCTACATTTGGGGCTCAGGCTAATAATATTCTCTAATACTCACCAAAGGGGAAAAAAAAATGAGGACACAATGTACTCTAAAACACAAAAAGAACTGGAGAGTCTCTCACTGGCTCGGTAACTGCATCATCTCCAGGCTCCAGCGTTACTCAGTGCAACTTTACTGATGGTTAAGTCAATCGCCATTCCACAAGAGCACAAAAGCAAAGCTGGGCTTTTAAGCTGAGCCTCTCCGTGCAACTTCCTCCACAACCGCAAAGTCTTCCAGTAACTCTTGCTCCTCGAAGACACTCTTCCAGCAAACGCTGCCGGTATTTACAACTCCGGGCGGCCGCTTCAGCGCCGCCGCTCCCGGAAAGAAGAGGGACGGCCGCGTCTCCCCGGACCGGGATCTTTGTTCAGGCCGGCGCCAACCCCGCTCACTGATCACCGGCCAGGGCTGCTGCTCCTCCTGTTGTCCCTTCAAAAAAGCTCTCGGCGCGGAGGGGGCCGACGGTCTCCTGGGAACGGCGGGTCGCCCCGGCCGCCCGCCTTTTGTTTCCCCTCTCGCCCCGGGAGACAAGTCGGGCGGCCGAGAGCCCAACACCCCCCCCCCTCCCCGGGCCCCGCTGCGGCCTGTCACGGCCCCCGAGCGGCAGCAGCAGCACCGGGCCCGTCCAGCCTCCCGGCCGGCGCCACGACGCGGGCAGCGAGAGGAGGGGAGGGGAAGGTGGAAAACCCGCGGCCGGGGCCGGCAGCAAACCCCGCCCTCTGCCCGGCGGAGCGGAGGGGGGCAGAGAGCACCCGACCCGGCGAGCGCAGAGCGGGGGCGAAGGCCCCGGCCAGAGCGGGACGGCAGCACCGCCCGCCTGCTCCACCCCCCGGCCCGCTGGCACCCTGCCCCGGCCCCCTCGGGGAACGGCTCCAAGCACCTTCCCTCGCCACACGGAAATTCCCGAAGGAGGCGCCCGCCACCCCCCGCGGCCCCGCGCCCCAACCGCCGGTGTTCACCTGGCGCCGCGGCGTCCCCTCGCGCTGTCACTGCTCCGCGGCCACCCGCATGAAGCGGACGCTCCGGTTCTCCGCCGCCGCCTCGGGGCTTCCGGGAGCGGCGCCCGCCGCCCCGCTGCGGCCGAGGAGCGTCGGCCCGGGCGGGAGGCGCGGCGGGAGGGCGGGCTGGGCTCGGCGGGGCCCCGCTCAGCGGCCGCCGGGCCACATGTCCGCGCGCGGCCGGGAGCGTGCAGCGCCGGCGGGGCCCGCGGGGGGGCGCTGCTGTGCCGCCTTCCGCCGCGGGTGGGGAGGCTTAGAGGGGGGCGGTGGCGTGGCGGCGGGCGGGCGGTGCGACCAGCAAGCGAGACGCCCCCAAACCGTCCCGCGCCGTTGGCGGGAGGATTGTGGGATAGGTCCTCCAGCGGCCTCCGGAAGGGGGGAGGGGTGGAGGAGTCGCGAGAGGACGAAAAGAGGCGGGAAGGGGAGGGCACGTGACCTGCCGGCGCCGCCCGTCGGCGAAGAGCCAATGGGATGGGGGTGGGCGGGCGCGCGGGACAGGGAAGGGGAGGGGCGGGGTAAAGCCGAGGCCGAGCCGCGCGGCGCGGGCGGGGGCGCCCTCTGGTGGCAGCGGGGCGGCCGAGGAACGCGGGGGCGGTGACGTCATCTGACCGCGATGGGAGGCACTCCCCGTGACACATTTTTTCTTTAAATTTTAAAAAATTATTCTTTTAATAAAATTATCCCAAAGGAGCTCTGGGCGGAGCCCTGTGGCCACAGGAGCGCGACCTGCTTGCGAAGGCGGCGGCGGCCCCAAGCCGGCCTAGGCCCGGCCTGCGGCTGCTGCCCTCTGGCGGCGCGGCGCGGGAGGCCCGGCAGGCCCCGGGGCTTTGGGCTGTGTGTGCGCAGGGGGCGGCCTGGCGCAGGCCCGGCCTGTTCGCTGTGAGCCGCCGTCATGGCCTCGGCACTGCGCGGGCCGGGGGGCGCCGTGGGTCCTGCCCCGCGGCCGTGCGGGACGGGGCAGCGCTGGTGCTGCTGCAGGCGGGTGTCAGTAGCGATTGGCGCCGGTTGGTGCTTGTGGGCCTGGCCGGAGTGGCGAGATTTAATCCTTATGTATGCGTATAACCAGATTTTTCAAAGCCATTTGCTGTGTTGTCATATGTCCTGGTTGTAGCAAACGGAAATGTTGCGTGCCAGTCCTGTTTATACATCTCCTTCACGGCACCGCCAGGCTCTGTGAGTCTGCTTGCAGCTCTTCCACACAGGTTCAGAAGAAGCAGGGAGCTGCGGGGAGCGGTGGAGCGCCAATCTCCCAGTTCAACCTCCAGGGCAACGCACCTGCTGTAGCAACAAGCAGCAGGGAAGGGGAACCAAATGTGCAGGCTTGGTTGAGTGTCTCCTCGCGTCCGGAATGATGATGTTACAGCCTGAGTGGAGTAAGTTACGTGTCAGTCTGTCAAGAATGATGGTACCTTATTAGTTGCCGTGGTCACTGACAGAATGTTAATTTAGGGTTAACTCAGAATAACCTGAATTAAGTAAGAGCAACTTGTGGGACAGCATGTAAGAAGAGTCACGGGAAGAAAGGTAAAGACTGGATTCATTAGCGGGCTGCAAGGAAATGTAATAAGAAGCAAGACTATAGCCATAGGTAGGAAAGCCCAGACTTAAGAATGGAAATGAAATGTTTAAGATAAGTCTGACTTTAAGGTTATTAAGGTTAATGAACTCCCCAGATCTTCAGCGGGATCATCTAAAGAAAGGAATAAACTGTTTTGAAGGTTGGGATTAAAGAAAGCCCTGTTATAAAGTAAGAAAGATGATTTTCAGTACTGTGTTTGAAATAGACCAAAATCTTGAATGACCCTAGAACCAGACACTGAAGCAATTAAGTAGGGAGAATGGTAGCAGAAACACAGCTGTATGTTTGACTAGCTGGCCACAGAGGTAAGGTTTTTTTAAGGTTTCTAAGGTTGTTTAGAGAAGAGGAGGCTGAGGGGAGACCTTATCACTGAAAGGAGGTTGTAGTGAGGTGGGTGTAACTATGACTCTCTTAAGAGGGCTAGTTACAACTGGGCTCAGCTGCAGGGGCTGCACCTCCACGCAGTTCCCGCCAGACACCCTAAGTGGTGACCAAGTCAGCCCCTGCCCCAGTGGGAGTTATGCTTACCCAGTGCCCTATCGAGTGGCTTCACCGACCACTGGTGAACCTTTTCCGACAGTTGGTGTGCGCCGCTGTCTGCCTTGCTCACGGGCCGATAATCAGATGAGCAATAGCCTGGCAGTCTTGAGGTGGGCTGCCTGGTCGATTCTTCCCCTTGTTTAACTAGACGCGACACATCTTTCGGTACTGCGGTGACTCCTGCTGGTTGCTGGCGCTCAGGTTGTCACGGGTCCGGAAGATCTACGTGTGCGTCGCGGTGCGCTTCGTGTGTATTTCGGGTGGTGTCATGGGCGCTTGCAGCCTTCCGGTGCTGCAGAGACCCCAGCCGACAATTTTGTGGGCCCATATGACGCCCCCAGTTCTTATCCTGTGCGTGCGTAAGGGTCCCTGGGGGGACTGGACTCACCTAAAGCTGGCATTCGGGATGTCACGGGCCCAGAAGAATCTGGCGATCGTTGCGGTGCGCTTCGCTTGTACACGGGGGGTGGCACGGGTGTCCGCTCTGGGATGGGAGCACGTTATCGGGGGGGCCTGTAGACCTTCGGGTTTGTAGCGTTCCTATGTGGTGTGTAACTGTCCCAGCTTTTTCCGCGTCGGGATCATTCCACATAAGATCGGCTTGACTATGCCATCCTCTCAAGCCCCATAGCTGCGCGGTAACATCTGTCCCGGTCGTGGCTAAGCCTGTTGTCTTAGCGGTGGCGGCACTGGGTCGGAACCAGCCCGTGGGTAGGGATGCATCCTGGCGCGTGTGACATCCACAACAGATTTGACGATCGGTGGACTGGCCACCGTCACTTAACCCAGAACAGGGGTATGGCTAAATGCCTTACTCAGAACTAACAAGTGATAGGACAAGAGGAAATGGCCTCAAATTGCACCAGGGGAGGTTTAAGCTAGATATTAGAAAAAATTTCTTCACTGAAAGAGTGATCAGGCATTGGAACGGGCTGCCCAGGGAAGTGGTGGAATCACCATCCCTGGAGGTGTTCAAGAAACGTGTAGGTGTGGTGCTTAGGGACGTGGTTTAGTGAGTTAGGTGGTGTGGGGTTGATGGTTGGACTCGATGACCTTTGAGGTCTTTTCCAACCTTAATGATTCTATGATTTGTTGCAAGAAGGGTGTACTATACAGCACTGCCATATGTTTTTATTTGTTACTGTTCAGTATTAAAATTACCGCTAAGTCACTTGGGAGTCAGAGATGCAGAGAAAGCATTGGTATTCATGGTTTCTGTCGCAAGTCAGGAAGACATTGCTGATATCTGCTCATGCTGCACAGATCATGATGTGCAGAGGAGCCAGGCCAGCTGAAGAGTGGTGTCAGAGAGAGAAATGCAAAGAAAAACACTCATCACTTCTGAGGTGCTGTCTGTACTTCCTTTGATTGTGTATCTTATATCCATTCCAGCACTGACCTTTACAGCTACTCACACAACTTCAAGATACATAGTAACAGAAAAACAGCTTTGGCCCTTTCTCGTGTACCTTTTGAGATGGGCACATACTGTACACTATTTGTGATGGAGAGAAAAATCCGGGACTTCACTGCTGCTGGCTCTGGCAAATATGTCTTGAGTTTTCCTGTGTGTACATGAAGTGCCAGCCCTCAGAGGTTTCCGGTCCAACTGGGTCTGAAGGACGGTACTGTACAGTTGGATGTCGACTCCCGGAACCAGCCCATCAAAGATGAGTGGTCAGTCAGTTCTGCCAAAGAAGGAGGGCAGCATGAGATGTGGCTCCTTCTGTCTGCTCTGTGCCTGGTGAAAGGAGAAGTGAGGAGTTCAGTTTTGTACGGGGATATAGAAATAGGGGGTCATGAACTCAAATTTTCTACTAACTTATGCAGACCCCATGATACAGGCACATCATAAATTTATCGGGCTCTGCTCATCCAGATATTCAATAGTGTTTTTTCTCAAAAATCAAGAAGGAAGGATGGTTTGGCCTGAAGGGATAGATGAAATATAATTGGGAATTGAGGTGAAGATATCAGGAAAAGAGGTATTAGACTGGGAAAAAATTGATATTAATAGTTACAGAAATAATTTGTTACAATTTCTGGATTAGTGGACAAGTTGAGACCCCCAGCCAGTTCTGCTGAAAGAAGAATCTTACTTTCAAAATCTTACGATTTGGGAGCCAAGCTTGTGGTTTTTCACTTCCCCCCCCATGCTTTAGGATGGTAAAAACATGATTTCTTTGGTCTGTTTTTACATGTTCTGAAGTCTTCAGCTTCTTCAAATGTTCTTCAAGTAACTGGTGGCAGAGGTTGTCCTTAGTCAAGATGGATGCCACAACCCATAAATCCTTGGTAGTTGAAGGACAGGACTAGTGAAGGCAGTTACTATTGCTTGTTGTCTTTTGTAGCTAGGCATAAGTGGGACTGTTTTTTTCATTTCCCAGATACCTCCAGAATGCTCTACTCAAAGATCATGAGTAAACCCCAAGCTGTAGGAGGCACAGGATTTTTAGCAGTACTTCAGAGGCCCTTTGTGTGTGCCCTGTGTTTTGTTTAACACATGTGCTCTGCCCACATTTTTAGTTTCCGTACACCCATGAGAGCTGGAAACTTCCTATTGTGATGCTGTTGTGAGTGATCAGTTAAAGCCGCCAAAATATCCTGTGCCCAGGGAACAAAAGAATATTGATGATATAATATTTTTGCTGTCTGGTTTCAAATGCTTGTTTGAGCAATGAATGATTTATCTATTTGGCTCTTGGATTCAGAGCTTTTGAAGACTGTAGATATATAACAGCATTAAAAAAGTGTGGACTCTTGAGAGTTTATTCAGAGCTCATTCACACTCTCTGCCCCTATGCAGGGTCCGTCATGCATATGTTGCTCCTTCAGTCTGTTCTTCAATATCTCTAGCGGTGGACTCTCTCTTCTAAAGCCTCCTCAAGCGGGCTATTTCTCTGGTTTAGCATTTATATGTTTGGAAAGCTGTTCTGATCCATAACTGGGGTCTTTCCTGTTGTATCAGAAGCTTGTATGTTTGGTCCTGTCCACTATGAGCATCGGGATCAGATTGTCTCCTTTCTCTTTGCAACAGATTTTTATCTGCTTTTAACTTTTTAGAATTATTTCTCAATCTCCTCCTTAGATTAAACAGCATTGGAAGGCCTCCTATAAGCACAAGAAGTGCTCCATCTCTCCCATCCAAGGAGCCTGTTACTCTGCTATAAAAGGAAATGAGATTGGTTTGGCATCAGTTGTTCTTGAAAAATTAGTACTGGTCCTTATCTTCATCTTGTCTTTGAAGTACTTACAAATCAGTTCCTTGATTTTTTCCATAAATTTTCTGGAGACCTCTCTCCCCCTTTCCAGCAAGGCATTTTGATTATTGCTTTCATTTCAAATTCAACTTTGGCTTGTGTTTATATGTTATGCAAAAAAAATTAAAATAACTGGAAATAAACTGTGGATTAGCTAATAACGTAGTGTTCTGAAGTCTCTGTCTTTCGTATTTGCATTCTCATTGCTTTTTAGGGAATTTTAAATTTTGAAGTTCTGCCATATGTATATCTTATCCAACTGAGTAGGTTGTGTGTTTTATGTGTCAAGTTGCCTTGGGTACTTGGCTGCACTGAGAACATTATTTCAGTGTTAGAGCTTTTCATTCTTTCCTTCTTTTAAAAAATTGAGATATTATGGTTTTTAATTACATGCAGTGTGTCTTTGCTTGAAAGCTTTATTGTTTGGAAGTATAGCATGGTATTCTATGAATAAAAATAAGTGGAATGAGTTAACACACACTAATGAGGAGTTCAAAACTTGTGCTTTTTAGCCAGACGAAATGCAAAAGGTTGGTCTAACACCTAAAAAAAATGTTTGTATAGTCAGTCAGAGTGTAGACAACTGTTTTGGCAGGTTTTTTTCTTATTTTCTTTTTTTTTTTCTCTTTCATTCTTGCATTTGTTTTAATAAATGTGAGATGCCATGTTGCAAACAAAGTTATCAAACCTCCACTTTGGATTTGCGATTGGTTGGTTGGGGTTTTTTTGGTCTCCTAACTCATTAGAAGAGATTAGTCAGCTGCTATTGGTTCTGCTGTTGGTGTTTGAACCAGACATGTTTACCATTGAGTAAACTAAGTCAGAAAACACCATTGGCATAATCTTTGTCAAAACTGAGCTTCAAAAGAATCTAGTGGGTGGGATCAGATCAGATAAAATTTGGCAGCATACATTTCAGATTCACGGTATTTCCATATCCAGGAACCATGCGTCAGTTCCTGGGAGTTTCCTGTTCAATTAAAGTATGCTCGGGCTCTGAAGCTGAAGAACTTGGACAAAACCCTAGGAAATCAGACCTTCTCAGTTATTTGTGGATAGCAGCAACCCTTCTATATAGGATCAGAGGAATTTTGTAATGGTCTTGGCTGGAATTTTCCTCTCACCATGCCAGGTCATGGTCATACTTTGACTGCTCTGTGGAGATAGACTGGAATCCTCTGCAATATGTCCCATTGTAAAAATGAAAGATGTTATTAACAGCAAGATTGAATATCATGAAGAAGAAAAGGCTTCCTGTGTTTAGGGCTATGAGGAAACAGGATGTGAGATAATTAGCCATAATTTATAATATATAACCATATTGTTTCCTGGGCAAGAAATGGGATGGGTGTTATCCTGTCATGGAGACACCATTCTTTAATTATTCCAAGAATTCCCATGAGCATTTTGCAAATGTGTGACCAACCACATTTATTCACAGTTTTAAGACAAAAAAATGCTTGGAGCTTTTAATACCAGCGTATAGTATGTGCATACCTTGCAATTTCTAGCAAAACCCCAACAGTGCATTCCTTTGCAAAAATAGCTCTCATTCTTTTCTTGTTCCAAATGATGTTTTCTAATTTGTGGGGTGATGACCTGTCTAATTAATTAAGCACATTGGACATAGCTGAATCACATTATGCAATGGTCCTCTTTGCCACCCTGAGCAGGCTTACTGGTTTCACTCAAGCTTGCTGTAACAGGTTGTGATAAATATTATTGAGTGTAACTACCGCCCTTCATCTTGAAAGAACTATAGGAGATAGATAAGTAAAAGCCAAGTTAAGCTCAAAGTAAAGGCATATGTGGGCTTGAACTCTTGGGGCAGAGAGGTTTTGCTGTGGGAGCACATGTGTGACAGAGAGGAGGGTGAAAGGGAGCAGAGTTAACCAGGAAAGCCAAGAAAAAGCTGAGAGTACAGCTTAAATATTTAGGAAAACAGAGTCTTTTACATTTGTGCAAATAACCAGAATAAGCAAAAGTACTGTGGAAGATTCCTTACTCCTCTGTCAACCTCTTCTCACACAGAGCCATAGGATCTCACACTGGTAGCTACTTCCTTCCATCAAGTGGTGTAATGGTGCGTAACATGTGTGAGTCAACCGCACCCACGTGCTTCATGAATGCCTGGGACAAATCTGGCATGCAACGCACAGGCAAGCTGTACATTGGTTATGATATACTTTCAGATATTGCCCAAGGATGTGCTATGTTATTGCAGCTGCATAGGTCACCCCTTCCAAAACTGTGCAGTCTCAAGAGACCAAGGAATGGCAAAAACCCGTATCCATTTCTGCTTTTTTTCGTATTCTCCTTCCTAGAAGTACTAGTTTATGTTTTATATTTCTAGTTTCTTGATTTTTTTTTGCTTTAATCTCTGCGTATTATTTACTTAAATAGTGGCTGATTAGAGTTTTAAAGATAGATCAGTGCTCTTAGCTTTATCACTTAATATTATCTAAATACACAGCTTGGCAAGTCAGCTTTTGATACCTCCTTCTCAGCCAACATCGAAAGTGTTTCTGCTTCTCAGTCTCAGCCCGTGCCTGCTGTAGATTGAGACATCTACTTGGGAAACTTTTTGGTAATCCTCTTGATATAGAAAGTATATAAATGGAAATAATTTATACTTTCCCCATGTGGCAGTGGGAAGAAGAACAGTTAAAATTATATGCTGAATTTTAAAATGACTGATTCCTAATGTACTTCATGTAAGGTCTCGTCTTTTCTTTCCTTTTGACATTGGAATATAACTGTTAATGTTCTTGATTAATGAGGGGATGGGTAAACTGCACCTTTCTGGTCTATTTTAGAATGTTTCAGCTAGATAAAACAATTGTTAAGTGCAAGTTCATCAGTTTGACTTCTTTAGCACATCTTTATTACAAACAGGTAATAAATTAGGCATACCTAGGTGTTATTGAGGAAGTGGAGGGGTCCTGTGAAAGTAAACTCTTCTGAGGCCTGTCACATAGGTGCATCGGTGAGTATTTTGTTATTTGCATATTGACTCCTAAGTTGTACCATACGGCTGGACTCCATAGACAGAGGTACTGCTCCTGTTGCATACCAGCATTCTCATACATCAATAAATTTTTAAACCAGCATTCCTTCCCTATCTTTTTTTCTTCTTTTTGTTTACCCTAAAGGATGAAAACATCCCAGCTTATGCAGCCTGAACCATACTGGAGAATACTATAACACTGCAATTTAATAGCTTTGCTTAACTTGAATCAATATTTTTGTACTCATATGAATATCTAAAAGATTTTGGTTTTTTAAACAGGTGCAAAAGGTCTTTTCTTTGATTTTTTACATGACAAATAAGGGCATGTTGAGTTGTCTGATCTTCCTTATGTAACCTCAAGAGGTTGGGAACACTCCGACCTTTGTTGGTTCTACTGTAGAAGAGCCCCATATATTTCCTTTAAAATACTGAATCATTAGCACAGACTTACTTTCCCCAAAGTGTTGATTAGCTACTACAGTTCAAGGGTGCTCAGAAAAAAGGAAGATTGGGCTTGAAATATTTTTCTTCCTCAGTCGTCCAGCGTTTTGAATCTTGCAGTGTCATTTGCCCTTCCTTGATCTTTTGAACACACCAGACTTCTCAGAATTTCCTACATTCCCGTTGTTGAGGAATTCTGTATCTGTAACTCTGTGCTTTAGCAATGGCAGTAACTGGTGGATGAATGGAGTCTCTGAAGTCCAACCTACCATGCCATCTAGATGTGATCCAAGAGAAATTAAGAATGTGATCCAGAACAGTGTCTCCAGAAAATGTCTATCTATCTGTTCATACCAAGAGACTTTACCTTCCCCTCCTGTCTAAACTATCCATCTCCTGAAGGTTTCTATTTCAGGAAAAAAACACAACAAATCAACAAAGTAATCCAAACCTGATAGTTCTTTACCTTAATACGCTGTGCAGTCTGAAATGTTGAATCTGCCACCTGCTATGGGGTGGTAACTGTCAGCAAAAGGGAAAAGCAGATAAATAGAGGTGGTGATACCCTCTCTGTTTGCTTCATGTGAGTCAGCCAAGCTTGTCTGGAAATACCCAGAGAGGGCAGGAGATGATCCATGTTCACTTTTGGTAGTGCTGGTAGGATGGGTAAGGTGATGACAAGGAAAGACAATTCTACTCAATTTTTTCTCTTTCGATACGGCTTATTTGATCTTTTCAGTAAGTCTGAGTCTGCCAAGTCAGTTTGTTGATCCCCTGTGTTGGTTGCGTTGATCTTCCTCAGAGAAGGTAGAAAACAAGAGATGTAGTTCAGTGTCACACAATTGGAAAGAGGAGTTGCTCTGAGGCAGCAGCTCTCAGGGATTGGGCGCCTTCCCAGGGGACTTCCAGACTGTTTCTTCTGTTAACTGCTGTTAACTAGTTTTAGAGTTGCATATGTTTCTCTAAATGCATTCTTTAAATGCATTCAGCAAACGTCAAGTCCTAAGCACAACAGGCAATAGTCCAAGTGACTAAAATAAGAACAAAACTTGGCCATAACTTTAAAAAATAATTTCAGAGTTCAGATGATTTGCTGTGTAGCTCACATGAATTCCATCAACGCCAATGCCACCATCATAAGCTTTTCCAGTAATTTAGCTTTGTATTATTATTAAATACTTTGTGCTGGTAACATAATTCGGACATGAGTGATTTACTGCACCCAAACTGGGCTATGTTATTACAGGCCCTAGGCAATAGTCCCAAACTGATCACCCAGAAACAGCAGTAGAGTCACCCATGAGGTTGCTAGCTAATGGTCCAATACAAACTGAAGTGTTGTTAGCTATCTAATAAACACATTTTTCACAGCAGACTTGCTAATAAGGGCACCACTAAAAAGAACATCCCTTAATCATATATAATACTGCTGGTGTATTTTTAGAGCATAATAATATTTTTACCCAAACCAAAAATTAAGCATCCACTCTTACTAAAAGTACACCCCACTTACTACACTCTAAGAATAATAGTACGGTATGTTCTGAAGTCTGTTGAAACGAATAATTTCTGGCACTTCCCCCAAAATAACACTTCAACGAGCCTCTGCTTGTCTGCAGCTGCTTGGGTTGACATTATGGAAAAAGGCAGCTAGGTGGAGGAGTTGTTAATGTTATGGTGCTCAAGCTAATGCAGCCACCCTCCAGGCTGGACTGGAGGAGCTGCTTAGCTTTATGCACTGTGAAGAGTTTTGTCGAATCACTGAGATTACTCATGGGATATAAAATTAAGCACTTTTGTAATTATTTCCTAGGTCCATCATCACATGCCTTAGGATTTTTCTAGGCTGTTTTGTTTTATTTTGTTCTCCTATGGTTACGTTAACCAATGATTTTCAGCAGTTAAGCTAGGGTTTTTTCTAGTGGGGTTTTTCCACCTGAAGTTTCTTGGTCCTTTGAATTTAAAATGCTGAAAGAAAATCTAACCAAAGCAGTAAAGCACTTTCACACCTGTAAATAATAACTAAAAATGGTGAAGTAACCTTCCCAATAGGAATTCAGTGAGTTGGACACCTTCTGACACCCCCTCTGCTGCAGTCTCGGGGTCCCCGACCTGTGGGGAGTACCGCGTGCTATGGGGTCTGTGTTCCTGCAGCTCTCAGCTCTGCATGGGGGAACAGCAGGACTGCCGTGATATGAACCTGTCACCCAAGCCAGCCTCGTGGTACACAGAGGTGAAAGACAAATTTTGGAGTAGTGTCTGAAAAGAAAAGCCATCCTCTTGTCAATGGACCTGGGAGATAAAAAGAGTGACAGGGTTGCAGAAGGGATCTGAGATATCAAACCCCATTAGCCAGTTGTCAAAGGAACCAATACTGTCTTAGTTACCTCTTTCCCCCAACACCTTGCTGTTACCACAGACCCATTTAGGTGGAGTGCCTGCAAGTAACTGCCCTCCTTAGCCACAGCAATTCCTTAGTGAGCCATTGCCCTCTACGGTCTGTGTGTGCTTTTTACACTGGATATATCCCTGTGACCCATAGAGGATGGTTATGTATCTATTTGTTTATGAGACAGAATTCACAGAATCACAGAAAGGTTGAGGTTGGAAGGCACCTCTGGAGGTTGTCTGGTCCCAGAGCCACTTAAAGCCCGTTGCCCAGAACCATGTCCAGACGGCTTTTGAGTATCTCCGAGGATGGAGACTCCACAAACTCTCTGGGCAACGTGTGCCAGTGCTTGATTACCCTCACAGCAAAAAATAAAGTGTCTCCTGATGTTCAGAGGGAATCTCCTGTGTTTCAGTTTGTGTCCATTGCCTCTTGTCCTGTCACTGGGCAACACTGAAAAGAGCCTGGCTCCATCCTCTTTGCACCCTCGCTTCAGTACGTGTTGATGAGATCCCCCTTGAGTCTTCTCTTCTCCAGGCTGAACAGTCCCAACCCTTTCATTCTTTCATTATAGAAGAGGTGCTCCAGTCTCTTCATAATTTGTGGCTTTTGTTGGACTCTCTCCAGTATGTCCATGTCTCTCCTGTAATGGGAAGCCCAGAAATGGACCCAGAACTCTGGGTGTAGCCTCTCCAGTCCTGAGCAGAGGGGAAGGATCACCTCCCTGACCTGCGGGCAACACTCCTCCTAATGCAGCCCACAATATCATTTGCCTTCTTTGCAGCACTTTGCTGGCTCGTGTTCAATTTGGTATCCACCAGGACCCCCAAGGCCTTTTCTGCCAAGCTGCTTTTGAGCAAGTACAGGAAAAAATAAAATTAGATGAGCTGCTTTATACATTTCTGGATTGGTAGGCTGGAGAGCTAAGTAGATCATATAAATGCCATCCTCCCAGGTTAGTGAGAAGGAAAATGTTGTCACATTTTAATGTTTATACTGAGGAAGCACAGTGTATATTTTGCAGCTATTAATAACAGTAATCTGTTATGGACAGTCAGTTAGACATTAGAAGTGTGGCTGAGTCCATACCTGAGGAGTGACAAATCTTATGTTTCAAGTGTTGGGGTGCACTGCTCAAAAGGAACACTTTAAGCACATAGTATAAGGGTGTTTATTTTTGCCTACCAACCTCTTCCAGCTGCTTTAAAGTCTATAATAGAAGGGCTAAAGAGATTCTAAATAAAATTTTGTATCTTTCCAAAAAAAAAAAAAAAGAGATCCAGCACTGAGACTGCGCCTCACCAGCAGACATGAGATAGATGCTCTGTGTTCATTCCACCCTTCTGGAATAGTTGAATAGCTTGAACATTTTCTAATCCTGCCAAGGCAGTGTTTCCTTGATGCTATCTTCCCAATCATAGCGTCAACATACCAGCTCACACGGGAGGCTGATGGTGTGGTGGTCTGGAGGGCACTGCTGCCCATGAGACCAGTCATACTGCTCCTCCCTCTTGCCAACCACCTTTCCAAAAGGACTTCAAGAATGGGTGGGGAACCGTTTTAAGGGTGAGATGAATTTATCAGACGCAGCTGCTGGCTTCTGGATGCTCCCTTTTTTGCGGTGGGAGAGGTGGACAGCCCTTCCATGCTGCTCTTCGAAGTGGTGCAGCTTGCTTCCTGGAGACCCTGTCCTGAGCTGGGCCCTTATGCTTGCAGGTGGTGTGTTTGTTGTGACCAAAGTGCAGGACCTGGCACCTGGCTTTATTGAACCTCATACAATTGGCCTCAGCCCATGGGTCCAGCCTGTCCAGATCCCTCAGCAAAGCCTCCCTACCCTCAAGGAGGTCAACACACCCACTCAGTTTGGTATCATCAGCAAACTTACTGAGGGAGCACTCAATCCCCTCATCCAGGTCATTGATAAAGATGTTAAACAGGACAGGCCCCAAAACCGATCCCTGGGGAACACCACTGGTGACCGGCCACCACCTGGACTTAACTCTGTTCACCACGACTCTCTGGGCTCAGCCATCCAGCCAGTCTCAAACCTGTCTGGGATGGTAGTTTGTGAGGATTTCTGTGTTAGGTTTAGGAAAGCAGATCTCTGATTTTAGAGGGAGAAATGTGGATTTCCGATTGACTCTAGAATGGCTAACAGTTCTTGAAAATTTTAGATGGAAACAAAAACTATGTATATGCTAGCTACAAGCACCCAGGTTTTCTCTTTAATTTTTTTCTTTTCTTTCTTTAATTAGATAATTGTGGGGAAAGATGCAAAATCCTCTTAGAATAGGGCCTCTTCTCCATACAACACTCAGGATGAGCAGCTGGAAATCCCCTTCAGACAACCTTCCTGGGGCAGCTCCTGTAAAGCAGCCGCCACGCAGCTATTACACGACTCAAATTGCAGATGATGCAAAGCAGCTGAACTAGCCACATGGTGGAGCTCGTTGTGAGGCGAGGAAGGTCAAAACATCCCAAGAGAAGCTCCTCCTGTCTTTGGGAGGAGAGATGTTGCCTCCCAAACTGCTGGCAGGTTTCCTGCTGGGTATCTTCCAGAAGTAAGTGATCAGTGCGCCTTCAGATAGACAGCAAACACAGAGAAGCAGTTCTCAACAGGGATGAGATTTAGCAAGCTGTTCCAGCAAAGCTAAATAGCAGGGTCGAATGCCAGCAGGCACGGGACACCAGCTACAAACCCAGCTGCTGCAATGAGAACATAAGATTAGGGAAAAAGTTTAATTTTCTAGATGCTTGAACGTCATGGCTAATTTCCACCTGAAAAAGTATTTCAGTAGGATCTAAAATGCAGCCTGTGACTCAGAATGAACCTGTGATTATTTCTATGGACACTGCTAGCTGTGAATGAGAAGTATAGCTGAGCAGCGGCATCCTGTATTTCCAGCAAATAGAAGAGGATTCCTGCAGTAACTCCTTTCAGACAACTTTTCTGTTCATAGCAATGAAATTGGTTCAAAGTTAATTATCAAGCAAGTATCAATTAGCCACATCGTTTGGAGGAGGTGCTGGGATTTATCACTCCTGATGGGTCTTTCCGCCCGCTGGGCAGGAGAGCTCAGGGAGCTGCCCCCCTGTCTGTGCCAGACCCTGACACCGCAGACAGCAGCATGTCACCCTTCAAGAGGACAGTTTGGTGGCTGGGAATTCCAATTCATAACCAAGCTGGTTAGGAGAAACTGCAGTCTCTGCAGAGACACTGCTTTTATGTCATGTTGCAATCTGCCTCCCCCTAGCAGTCGTGTCCTCTACAGGCTATAAATTATGTGTCCCCAGCTATCCCTGCCAGATAACCCCTTATTCCTCCCCCTTCCTTCCCAGCCCTCACAAACACTTTATTGTACAGCAGGAATACCTCTTGTTTTATCCCTGTTACCCTTTTTTTAGAGAGGGTTAAGGGCGGCAAGCTGTGATTGATCACAATGACAGTCCCTTAGGGAAAGGGACAGCCGGAGTTGTTAGTTCCTATTAGGCAGTGATACTAAAACTTCACAGGATCAGGCTTCATATGACCGGACATATTTAGCATTTTAGCAGTAGTGTGAGTGAGGATGTGCATAATTTCCTGGGATTGTCAACCCTTTGATGGAACTCTTGGTATGCAGTGAATAATATTATTACAATACTGTACTTTCTTAAACATAATGGGCATAATTAAAGTCCCACCCGCAGAGGTCAGATCCATCTGGCTCACTATTGTTAAGAGTTAAGAGACTTCCATTTATTTTAACAATGGCTTGTTTAGAATATGAAGTCAATGAATTTCTTGTCTTTGTGGAAGGTGTCATTTTACTATGCCGGGAACAATGTGGAGTTCTGGAGTAAAGCTAAAAATAGAGGACAGATACTACTGGATCCGTTTATCACAACAAAAATCAAAGCCACTTTGATCAAATCAGTGACATTATTTGCATCAGTGTACTATCTGGTCCTGTATGTTTAAAAATGGGTCTGTACCTTTAAAGGTAGGATTGCCAAACCAGTAATGTTGTAGCTTGTATAAAACAATAACATTAAAAAAAATCTGCATTTGTAGGTATTTTGCTTGCTCATTTTATCACAATGAACTACTTTAGACAAAAAATTACGTTTCTAATTTTTATGTCAGTTTTACTTTCTGGAGCTCTTGCAGAAGCACAGAACTGGTGCACTGTATCTGTATCAAGCATGGCGTTGGAACATACAAGTTCACCCAGCAGGAGAAAAAGATTTTGAACTATTATCACCAATAACAGCAAAATAATTATTGAAATTAATGAAAACAATTAGCAAAAAGCAATCTTATTTTTTTTTAGCTGATTTGTTGTAATTAGTTTCATGGTTCTACTGATATGGCCACTTAGACCCAGATCTTCAGAGGCATTTCAATTTTGAAATCTAGGGCAAGCCTGGTGCCTGTGTTTATTATTAGGAGCCTAAATAACTTTGTGGAGTCAGACTTTAGTCCTGATAGTGGAAACACGTTAAGATGTACCCAGCTCTGTTACTGTGAACAGTCTGGTTGTCAAGCTTGAAAAGAAAAACAATGAAAACCAAAACTCCTTTCTTACTCTTTAAATATGGGAGGAGGGAAGAAAGCTTCCAGCAGTGGGAAAGGTCCCAGCCATGTCACTGGTGGGTGCCTTCCTACGTGGCAGCTCATGCTGTCATGGGTGCTCTCGCAGAGGGATGTACCCGAGGTGTGGGGAAGGGACTTTTCTTTCACACTGGTGTGAGAGAAATGCATCAGCACACATCACTGTGTGGGGTACTGATGAAGGTGCTGGATAACCAGCAGCATCTGGAAGTGCAACAGCCACGCTGGGAAGGAGTAGGAGGGACAATGCCGGAAAGCCGCTTCTCAAACCATTGTTTGTAGACATCCATTGTAGAGATCTCTGCAATTTCTTTCTTCAAGCTGAAGGGGAGAGGGCAGGGTTCAACACAACGCTGGAATGAGTCTAAATTTCATTTGTGATTGATTTTGCTGTCTTACGTAACCAATCTAATCCTGCCTCTCAGCTCAGTAAATCACAGTCCGCAGCCCTCTTAGGCATCAACCCGGAGGATCGTGATGAAAAGCAAATCTCATTACCTGTCAGCAATGTGACAGAGAATGGAAAGTAGAGAGAATTATAACATTGCTGCCTAGATTTAATCAGTTTTGTCTTCATTTTTATCCAGTATTAATTCTTAGATAAACAAAAACCATCATGCCATGGAGGTGGGAAATGAGGTAGGAACTGGACTACGGGATTTTCCGTGACCAGAGGAGCCCGGATCTCATGCTGAAGGTGCAGCATTAGGGAGTCAGGGGCCATGCTTATTCCCGTGTCCCCAGTTAAGCCAACAACTGAGCAGTCCGAACTTACACAGAGACATTGACCTCTCCAGAAGAGCGCTCTCGCTGACATATCCTGGCCAGTAATAGCAATGTGAGGCGCTTCTTAAAAATCTGCTCTTATTTATTGACCAACACAGGAGCTGAGCTCTTCTGGCAACTTATCCCCAGTCAGCAGACCGAGGATCTAGGTCATCGGACCTTTCACACCCTCCCTTGGTACCAGGGGGGTGCAGTTTTGCCTTTGAATCTTTATGTGCAAAAACAAAGGTAGTGCTGAAAATATTCAGGAGGGGCGGCGATGGCCCCTAATTCAGGCACTGCTGCTTTGTAAGAGGTTTAGGGTTTTACATGAGTTATGTTGGTCTTGTCTCTTCAGACAGTCGCTTTTTTCTTAAAGTAAATTTGCTGTTTGCTGAGTCTCCTAGTGAGATAGCACCATCTTTCCTAGGCCGTCCTTCACCGTGAGATTAATCCAGCCCCGGGCAGAGTGGGGACACAGGATCATTGCTCCAGCCTGTGAATGGCAGTTGGAGGTGATGCCGTCGCAGCGCACACGGCTCCATGTCTCTTTGACCAGCTCTGATTAGGAACGTTGTGTTTTGCAGGAGTAGCAGAACAAATGCAATCAGGAAGGCCACGTGAAATCAATTTCTGTTTAATTATTAATTGCATATCTCTATGCTGTACTGAGGAAATTGTTCAAACCCTATAGTACCCAGCTACTTTCAGCTACCTTCTTGAAAGTAAGCATGTGACTCTGGTTTCGATTGCTACTGTAAATATACAATTATTTATAAACTACCTCACAGGGACCATATGGTCCCCTTTTGAATAAAAATGCACAGACGGAGATGAAAAAAAATCTGTGAAAGAGAGGCATAGTAAATTGATACGTAGCATACCATCTGCTTCTATGTGCGAGTGATGTTATAACAAACTGCAGGAGGTACAGCTAAGACAACTGTAGAGAGCCAACTCTTTCATGGTGTTTGCAGATCTTCTGCTGGTCTTCTGCCTAGTATTATTTTTGTGTTGTCATCTGCTGCAGCAATATACCAAGAAAGCCATAGTGGCCAACTTCTACATGCTTAGGACTAACAACCCTCAGTGGTTTCCCCTGCATATGACTATCCAGGGAGTACCCCAGTATTTTATTTCAGTCACTTTGAGTTTTGCTAGGTTTATGAAACACATTGAGTATCACCAATCAACCAGGCTAAAATTAAAATGCTTCTGACAAGGTTTATTGTGTAAAATAGCAAGAAAAGTGATGTAGAACTTCCAATTTATTAAAATACTTTCCAACAGGACCAAAACTTATTGCGGCTCTCCTTGGATGATGTTGGAATAATGCTTCTGTTAATTATCAGTTATTACAAAGGAGCTGTGAAAGCTGCAGAGATCTGGTTTTTATTATTATTATTATTGTAGTATCAGGGTGCTGTAAGCACAGGTGCCAAAGGGAAGAAGCACCATTGGTGCGAACCCCTAAATGAGTCTCTGGCTCCTCAGGGAAAGGGGAGGTCAGTACCGAAAAGGGCAGTGTAGGTGGTTAAGGGTGCGAGCATGTTGTCCCTATGCTTTCCTCCATTCAGCATTACAGAAGCCAGGCTGCTGGAGGTCCCTCAAAAACCCAAGACAATGAGTGAAAAATTGTGGGTTTATTACAGCAAGAAAAGAATGGGTTGGGTGACAGATGGGATGGCCAGTCCTAGCACTGACCCCATGAGTTTGGGAACAGTTCAGTGAGCCTGTCTGGCACACGTGGTGAGTTACTTTTACTCTCATGTGGTTTGGGAGCTTGGTTGGGGGCCAAGAAGCCAGCTCTGCTCTTCCTCTCCAGCCCCTAAGAGCAGGCAGGCAGAGAGTGTGGGTCCACAGTTAACCCTGGGGCATGAGGAGAGCTGCCCCACAAAAATCCATCTGTGGCTACAACCACCTGGGCAGGGGGGAGAGAGGGGGAGAGAGAAAATGCTCGGGGTCTTTGTAAAAGCTCAAGAAGAAGAAAAATTTCAATAAAAAGGCAGAGGGAATGCATATTTAAGAATATAAACAATGCATATCTTCTGAATTAAAATTATTATTGCAATAATGTAACAATATTATGATGAATAATTTTATTATAAATATTATTGAAATACATTCAAATTGCTCAGGTTTTGACACTGAGCATAGAGCAGAGGCTGAGTCAGACAGAAAAAGACAGAAGTGTTAAAAAGGGAGTTATAAATAAACTGAGCTGCCTTGTTCTCCTCCTCTGTCCTCCAGGTCCTCAAATGGAGGACGGCAGGTGAATCTGACCAAAGCCTCTTCACCTGGTCAGCTCTGAGGAGGTGTTGAGTCTCTTGTGGGCACTTTCTTCCTTTGCAGCTTGTCTGGTGTCTCTGCAGAACACATGGAATGGAGACTTCACCATCTTGACTGGCTGTGCGTTGGGGCAGCCTGAGCCTCTCTGCTGAGAAGCACTGGTATAAAATGCTGAGATGAGAGAGTAGCGTGTTACTGAAAATGAAAGCATGGCTTATCAAGGGACATATATTTTCCCACAAAGCTTTCTGACCCTCTGTCAGTGTTTCCTTGCTTCAGACAATACTGAGGATCTGTATGCAGTGTCGTTGTCTTCTTTCTCCCCTTCTAGGCTTCTCAGGTGATGTCCAGCTCACTGGAGCATCTCTTTACAGGTTCTATCAAACTCCTTTGGCTGCAAAGCAGCCGAGGTGGAAGACAGTCCTAAAAGCACCATCCACTGACTTGAAACAGAAAAAGCAGCAGGCACCCAGTGTCTTGCAGATAAGGCTGTCACAAGCAACGTGAGCTGGGCTGCTAAATGCCACGCACATGTTAGCCTTGTGGTATGATTTTTTTTTTTTTTCAGACATTGAAACAAAGCATGAGGTATCTGTCTTATCCCAGACCCAACCCTATGAAAAATACCGTCTGTACCAGTGACGCTTGTGTTTCCCTGCTGGGTAAGGTGGATTTGTTACACAGGTTGTCAGGACCTTGTACACTGGAGTAACACTTCAGTTTCTGCGTGTTCAGACATAAAACAACAGTGTGGGAGGAAATACTTTTGGTGACCCAGTTTCACCAGAGCTGAGAGCAGATGTGTTTTCTATAGCGTGCAGTACTGTTGCAAAGCCTATCGGTTTAGTGCTAAACTGCTGGTGTCTGTGCTGATTTACCTCTTGATCTTGGATACAAATGATAAATGTGTCAGAGATTAGTCTGCATGTGTAGCCCACAAGGAGAAAATCATGTAGCTAATTATATTTTTTGCTCAACAGACTGTGGGGATGAGGAAAAAGAGCAGCAACAGCTAAAGACACACTTAGAAATATGAGTGCATATGCAAAGTAACGTTGCCTCCAGAACAGAGAAGACTCAGCTGCCCAGTTTTGTGCTTCTCAATAGCCATCACTCGCCATGTTGGCTACCTCATCACAGCTTGGGCCTCACACATTTGATGGAGTTTCACTGGGCTTTACGACTGCGCTTGGCTTTAATTTTTTTGTTTCTATTTTTTTGGTTAGTTGAGATTTGCAACAGTGTTGCCCTAAAAGACCAGGTGCTCTTACAACTCCATTCCTTAAAATGTTTCCCTCAGCAGTGCAACATTGGCATCCTTTGCTATTTATTTTCCTGGTTTTTTGGTTGATTCTCTGCATCTTTTACAGAGTTGGTTTAGATAATTTTTCATTTCTTACCAAGGTTGGAACAAATAAAATATAAATCCTATACGGGCAATAAAAGATACAAAGGCTTGAAGCCTACCTAGCGTTTCCCTTGACCACAAGTGGCCTCAAAGCAGGCTGTGAACCTTGGAAAGTCTGTGGAAGTGATGCCTGGGAATAGCCCTGTGTAGCTAACAGTAAATCAGTCTGCTCCTTTTCAGCAGTGTTCCTACCGCTTAGTGGTGGCTCCTAGTGATGTTTGTGAAATAAGCTGTGTAACAACTCAAGAGCTTTGTGGCTAAATTTTTTTTGCTTGTAAAAACACTCTAAGTGGCATCCTTTTTAGCAGTTAATTAGCTCTTAATTAGTAAAAAATATGGCTGCTATATAGCTAATCTGGTCTGTTGTAACTAAACTGCGAGCTTTCCGCCTTTAGCTCATCCAGATCTTCACTGAAAGTCCCTGGGACCAAAAATTTGCTGGGCAAACCTGTGGCAAGGACATGTGAAGTCTCTTTTACAGCTTTGGGCCACAGGACATCCCAAAGTTAGTACTTCCCCAGCAGGGTAGCAGAGGTGCTACCAGCTGTCTGCTGGCACCATCCTGCCTTTGGTAGAGCACTTCTGGAGGTTCACCGAGACAGCACCTGTAAAGTGGTGGGGTTGGAAACACTGTGTGTTCTTCTTGCAGATAAATGCCCTCGTCATGTCTGTCCCCTTGTGAAAAGTGCACCCCTGAGATGGCTTCAATGAATCCTGCTCTTTGTGGGTGTTGTTTGCATTGCTTAGCTGTGCTCACCACAGTGTTTTCTCAGAGGTAGGTGGGTAGGTAAAGAACGTGTTGCAGGAGGTGGTTTCTAGCAATTAGTTTTGACCTATTTTGTTTACTGGCATCTAGACTGTTTGTAAACACCAAAATAAAAAAATCTTTCCAATTTTAGAGAACTGTCCCAAGCCCTCAGAGTGGCGTTCAGATGCCATCAGAGGAAGTATGGGTTATTTCTGCAGTAAACAGGACTAATGGTCTCTTGTGCTTGACAGAGAGACATAGTCTTACTTGAATGAACTGATTTATAATCATCTTCTCTTTTAGGATAGTGAGATTTTTCCAGAGAAGTCAAGGTGTTGGAAATGTGTTTGCCTGGCACGTTGTAGTGCTACCGACTTGCTCCACGCTTTAGTTGCCTGCCTGGAGTTTGCAAAGTGCATTGGGTGCATCCTTTCCTTGGTGGGACTCATGCTCTGGTCCTCCTCACAGCTGACCAGACCACGAGTCACTCCGGGAGCTGAGTTTGCCCCACTGGAGCAAATCTGGAGCAGGCAGGGACATGCCGGAGCACTGGACAAAGGGAGATAATTAGGTGGCATGCATGTGTCTGAGCACACTTGCAACTCACCAGAGAGCACTCTGCATCTTGTCAGGCACTGGTGGCCCCATGCGAAATATTTCAGGCTGTTCTCTGTTCCTTGGCCTAGGGCAGAGGGGTATCATCCCCTCTCTGGATTAGATTGGTTCTGAACGGTACGGCGAGTGATCACATCTCACACTAGGAAATCAGCATCCCCTGTGAAGATGGCATGTCTACTGTTGTAGTGATATTGAGTGTGTGTTGAAGCCATCAGCACAGCTAGGACTCAGTTATGCAGGCTTTTTTTGTCGACTTACTTTTACTGTTTTCACTACCAGAATTCTTTAAGAAAACAATTTCTGCATCTCTTTAGCATGCACATTCCTGGGTTTTTATTCCACTAATTGTGGGGACTGAAGATTCTGGTTAAAATAATCCGCCTCTGGAAAGTGGAGAAGTTGACCCTGTTCTGCCCGGAAAGATGTCAATTAGTGCTCCACTCGAGTCAAAATTTAACAAAGGCTTGAATGTTCCTGTGCCTGTTGCTCAACAAGATTGTTTATCAATTTACAGGGAGGCCACACGGCCTTTTCAAAGTGCTGCTGGAGGCCTGCCAGCAGTAGTAACAGAGACTGTGCTCATTGTTTAAATGCCACTGGATGCAAGAATGGCAGACTGGTGCCTGTTTTCCTTTCATTTTATGATGATCTAATTGCAAGAGATATATAATTCCTCGTTATGTCAGGGAAGTTGTTTCTCCAGCATCTGGTACTTCTCTGTTTATCTACAAGTGGTATCTGAAAATTAATAGGAGATCCAGCTTTCATGTAAAAAATACTAGTGGGAAGTGTTGTCTGCACAAAGCCTTAGGAGACTTCAGAGTCTGCAAGAACTGGCTTTGTCAGTGAACATATAATTTTCTTTCTTTTTTTTTTTTTTTAACGTCCTAGTAAATTACAGGCTTTGGTTATGGTTTGAAGAAATGTGCTCTACAAATGTTGTAGCATCTGTATGCTGCTGTTTTTACTGCAGCCGTTGTACAGGTCATTAATCTGATCTCACGTTGTAAAAATTTCTCCACCCTCTTCATGGGTTTCTTTGTTACCATAACACTTTCCAATACCTTGGCACCTAACTCCACTATGCTCCCTTATAGTTACCAGGGTAGAACAACTGCTTTTTTATCCTTGACATGCTTGGCAGTGCTGCCGAGCCCCGCGCTTGCTGCATCCCTGTGGCAGACTGCACATCCAGGAGCTCCGGAGGGCTGGTCCCGGCGGCTTGGGAGACATCTGGCCGACAGACCCTTTCCTCTCATCCTCAGTGGCTGCTTGCCAGCACGAACGAGCTCGTGGCACCAGCCTGAAGAGGGGAAGTGGCAGCTGTGGATGGTCCTGCATCTGATACTTGGTTTTCCCCTCTCAAATCACTGTCAAACACCTCCGCGCAAGGGTTGTTGCGCCCCAGTGCTGTACAAGGGGAACGGCTGAGCAAATTCCTCCTGTGCGAGGTGAGGGGAAGCCGGTGGCTTTGCCTGGGCTGTGGGGCAGGTGTAACAGGGAGTAACATGGATGGTCCAGCTGTTGCAAAGCTTATGTGAAGTGAGCACTGCTGGGAAAATGATGGGGTTTCGAAAGAATCACTTACATGGGCATGGGACCCAAAAGGTGCCCAGGAAGGAAGAGCTTATGGGAGCACGTCATGGGCATGGTCAGTGCCTGGTATATTCATGGAGTGTAGTCTGAAAGTAAAGATCACCATCAAACCTGAGGTGAATTTCACCTTTTCAGAACTGGCAAGAGGACAGTGCTCAAGGTTTGCCGACCACTGGGCAAACATGTTCCTGAGGGGACATAGCAGACAGGAGGAGGGGGATCTGGTTACCTCTGAGACTTTAAGCCAGGTGCTATCTTCCAAGGAGGGGATGTGGTTCTTGTCTCCAGGGTATGTTCTGGCTCGTCTTGATGATATGATTCCCTCGTTTTTTCCAGGGCAGCAGCCTCTGTGGGCCATAGCGCATGGGTCTCAAAGAGGATGGCAGTTGGCCAGGTCCCACCATCAGCCTCCCAAGGTGGCTTTGCTCTGCACATGGGCTCTCAGGGCTGGCCTGTGCCACCCCAGCCCGTCACAGTTTACTTTCCTAGCCCTATTGTCTAAGCCTTGGCTGAACGACACCTTTTTCCGAGAATCCCAATAACCTCTTATTTTTCAAGCAGTGAGCCATGGCAAGGGCTGAGGCATGCTAAGCCAGCAGCACCGTCCCTTGCCAGCACCGTGGCATTTAGCAGTGTAACACCAGCAGCTTTAAGATTCTCCATTTTCCTGTAACTGTAAGTTGAAAGAGAAATGCATAGCACTTAATATTTGCGAAACTCAGATGCCAGGCTGCCTGAAAACTTCCGTCTAACTGCGTTTTCCTTTGGCTGCATGGTTGTAGGTGAGCTTCAGGTGAAGTTGTCAGACTGCACTGCAGAAAGGCAACAAATGTTTGTTGTTTTCTCTGCAAGTAAAGAAAAACAGGAACGATAGCTTCTCTTTTTTTCATCCACTCCACAACCCATGTTCCTATGTCTTAAGGTATGACTATGAGATGATTAACCTTGGCTGAGTAAAGTGGGTGCAAATGGTACGCCAAACAGGAGAAGCTGGTACCTCTGTGCTCCCAGGATTGTGGCTTCAAGACATTTCCCTGGGCTTGGGGACTGGACAAAGGCTGGCCAGGGATCCTCTGATACATAAATCCTTCCATAACATCTCCTGCAGAGGGGCCTGGGGAGCTGTGCTGGCTGTGCTCATCCTCTTCAGTCAAGGGAGCTCTTCAGTTGTGTGGCTAGGACTCTAGCCAAGAGGTCTTTGTGCAAGTGATCACTACAACCTGAGCACTAGTAAAATTAGTGGTCAAAGGCAAAAAGTTAGCATTTCCCAGACCCTCTAAGACTTCGACAGAGGCACTTTGTCAGATCTAGCTGGGAATGCTTAAGACATTACTCTTTTGGGTATCCTCCTCATCCACCTACTGGCTTCTGCTTCTGTAGCAGAGAAGGTGCAGCAGGGGTTTAGCCACTCTAGGAGCCAGTTAGTCATCTGAACTCTGCCCAACTTTAAGAGCAGCCTTTAAACTGCCTGACTTGACCCTGAAACAGACTGGTGAGCACTCAGACAGTCTTCAAAGAGCAGGCAAAAACAAGCACAGGGCTTGAGAAATGCTGTTATCTTCAGCAAGCCCAGTCTGTGCTGACCATATGCCCTGGTTTCAGGTCCCTCTAAAACTATATTGCAAACTTTACATTAATGCTCCATAGCCATCTATTGATGTTTTGCTCTATATACTGCACCGAGTCTAGTGTAGTTGGCTTTGCAAGAGTTGCATGCCCTAAGTTCAGTGAAAATATTTGCATAAGGGTAGGGAGCACATGCTGTTTAAGGCATTATACTGATACATAGTCATTCCTTTGAAAGAATGAGTATGGCCTCAACATTAATTTAGATCACAATTTTAATGTTTAAAAACTAGAGAGGTAACAGAGAGATTATAGAACTTAATACATTTTTTTTATATTTACACACAGAAACGGAAAAAAACCACATCATTTATTTGGATATGAGCAGCACAAAGTATGGTGATGTTAGCAGGAGCAAAATATTATCAATGACTCACTTCAACAATCTACTAGAGACGAGCTTGTATCAAGCATAAATCATTCAGACAGTATTGTTTATACTGGATCTGGGTGAGCCTGAACATACCTTGGGGCGCAAAACCAGGTTTCTATAAACAAGTTAAAGTTCAGGTCTTGTGGAAAAATACCTTTACAGTTTATATTTTGTTGGCTATAACACTGAAAACAAAACGTACACTTGTATTTATTTGAAAAGCTCTGTAGGAGTGACTGCATATAGGTTTTTTTCCTCAAATTTGTGCTTGTGGTGAAAGCAAACATTATTTCAAGTTTCATTTTCATCCAAGACCATAAGGTAAACATGGAAAAAAATACAATTATTTTTAGATGCATTTCTCAACCTCAGTTTTTCAGCAATCCTGAAAAGACACATTTCCATGTTTTACCAGCAAGAAAATCTAAGCAAGGCTCTTGATGGAGGCACTCTCTGGACATATACAACCCTCCGCTCCCCTCATCCTCACCCCTGGACACGCAGCTATCCCACAACCAAAATACTGGCCTCAGCCCGGTCGTGGAGTGGGATGTGCAAGCAGTCCCTGGCCAGGGATGCTCTCGTCAGCCTCAGGTGCTAGTGTTTTGGTCGCATGATAGCAGCATGCCTGGGTCTGTGGCAGAGGAGCAGCTGCAGGACTCTGCAGGAAGGGAGTGAACTAGAAATACACAAATTGCTCTGGTTGCTGCCCACCCCCTGGCTTACAGTACTTTTTTTTCTGAACTACAGGCATTTCTGGTGGCTGAAAATGGACATGCAGAAGTCCTGCCCTGACTTCTGTTTGTATTAGCTGGGTAAATACATGCCTGGATACAACATGGCATAATGTTTGGTCAAATTGTGGGCTGCAGTTTGCTCTGTTTTCTGCATAAACCTTTTTTCAGCACTTTACCTGACCTCAGCTGAGGAGGTAAGAGGTGCCTGGGTCCCAAATGGACCCCTTACAAGGGAGATACTTTGCCCAGCAGGAAGACTGTCTGACGTGCTGTTGAGAAAACAGGGAGTTGTGCTGGAATTAATCCTATTAATCCTTTTATTTCTCTTTTTCTTGTTACATATAATGTCATTATAATTTCAAGTTTAGGATTTAACTTGTGAACTCTTGGGAGAAAGGAAAAGATATACATTTTGCTAAGTCAGAAGCTAAAGTGTTTGTATTTCTCTTAAAATTATTCTTAATATGCAGAGCCTATCTCAACACTTCTATATCATAGGGGATAAACAAATGCAAAAATATACAGCATCCTATTTATTTACAATATATATATGTACATAAAAATGAAATTTCCTACAATACAACATAACTGCATAGATTTGTCTTCAGAAACATAGGCATGTGTACAATTTGTGAATTTTAGACCTTTCCAGCCCTGTACTTTTTATTAATTCATTATCTTCTTTTTTTTTTTTTTCACAGTTTGTTACAGAAATCCTTACATTAGATACAAATAAAACATTCTTTGTGAAAGTTATAGGAAATAAAGATTTTTCTGACACCAAGGACTCTGGGGAATTGTTTAAGAAAGCACCTTGGCGCCGGGCAATAAAGCCATCTCGTGGAGCTGCTGATGGAGCTGAGTACATTCTCCTGTGTCTTTTGCCTGCAGGCACTGGGGTGGGACGGTAGGACTGGAGGTGGGACACCACCACATGGAAAAAGTTTTTGTTTTGACCAAGATGCTCATTAGCCTTAATGTAAGGTTCAAACAAAGAAATGTATTAATTTAAAGATACCCATTAATTGTTACTATTAATACTCAATATCAGAGAGAGCTGTGGTGCTTATGCTTTGTAAGGCAGATGCACAGACACAACCCATATATCATCCAACCTGCATTTGCACATGACCTATTGCAAGTGAAGCACAAGCTACGGGTCAGTGTGTGTGGCTCAGGAAAGGAGCCCTCGGGAGCGGATGGACATCCCCATCCCTGACCTCGCAAGGGTGAGACCGGCCCTTCTGCCCTGGGCCTGCACACGGGCCAGGCACTGCTTGGTCCACGTCAGCCCTACAAAGGGTCTGTGCTGGCGTGTGGATTTGGCATTGGCCCTCTGAGCAGGAGCAAGCATCACCCAGAGAGGTCACTGCTCCCAAGGGACTGTTTCCAAGGAACAATTTACTGTGTTTTCCTTAGTGGGTGTGTTTACCATTGGACAGAGAAGGGCAGCTGTATTCTGCAACCGTAAGGGTGCTTTAAGCTCATGACTATTTTCTTTGCAATGTGCTGTGGACTAGGAGAGGCAGCAAGGCCATCTTTTTAGCGTAGGATTAACTCATCTAATCCTATTAGGAGTCCCTGCTTCTAGTTAGTCCTTCCTTGTCCCTCACCACTCAGTTGTTGCTATTACGCAAATGAGAATTTTAAAGTATTTTGTTGTAGCTATTAGGAGCAATTTTGCATCCAGTCTATGACATTTGCAGTGCTCACAATAGTGATAAACTCCCTATGAAAAGAAAGCATGCTACCACCTACTAAGTAGATACGGTACTCTGGATCCTATTAATTTAACAATAGAGAGAAACTCCTACAGCATTTCACTGTGCTCTTAAAATCCTAGCTAAAATGTGGGACTTGTACATCGTTGGCTACAAGTTCACTATTTCAAATGAACTGAATAACAGCAGTACATTTTAACAGATAACCTCATACAAATATTGTCATCCATCACTGATGTTGACAGTTACAGCAGGGTCTATTGCATTCTGTTAAGAATGTATAAACCTGATGAGAAAACAAAAAGCACGTTATTTCACGTTCATTACCACAGACATCAATAAACACATGATTCCTTTCCATAAATATCTATAAATATGATGCCAGTAAATCAGTCTAAGCAAAAATCCCTCTTTTTTTTTCTTTTTTTTTTTTTCTTTTTTTTCCAGAGACCCAGAAACAAAGTCTGTTTAAAGACTCAGTATTTTGGGTATCTATTTTTCACTATCTAAGATATGCTTTGATGGCCCAGTACCTCGGGTAATTTCACTCTATGAACACACCCAGCTCATTCTTCTCCCTATTTATCCAGTAAAACTCCAGTATACAAACAAACTTTGAAAAAGAAGGTGGCAGAACAGCAAAGAGGAAAGAGAGGGATAGTGATGAAGGAGATTTAGGAAGATGCAAGGAGCAGTCACCCAACAGCCCTTCAAGCCGAAGGAAGCTGGGTGCCAAAACACAATGGTTGGCATTCTAAACACGAGACTACAGACTTGGAGGGGGGTGGGTGGGGTGGGTCAGGGAAGGGAGGTGTTGCAGTTGTGACCTTGCTGGGATCCTGTGCAGCAGATCAGACTGGATATCCTCATACTTGAAAGTCGCTCCCGGGATCTCCTCTCTCACAACCCCCTGATGCACAGAGCTGCACTGCTCATAAATCAGTAGTAGAAGGATAAGGGGGGAGGAAAGCAGGAGAGCCCTGGAGCATCTCGAGGATAATACTGTACAGCATTCTCAGGTCTGAGTTAGGTTTTTTGGGATAAGATCCAGAGAGCTTATAAGGCACCTCAAAATCTGAAATGCAACCCCATCAAGCTGAATTAGAGAACAGAGTGAGATGCTGGGCTCTGACTGCAGTGACCAGGGAGAGTAAGGTGCTGCAAAGGGAGCTGCAAACTCCCTGAGCTGGGAAGATGCCTGGAACAAGCTGTGAGGAGATACGAACCAAGCATAGGTTCTTCTCACCAGAGCTTACCTAACATCTGGGCTCATAGGCTATGGTATGGACTTCTCTGTGAATAAGGGCAGGGATCAGTCCCGTAAAGAGACTGGGCAGAGAGAACGGGTAGCCTTCAAGGGTTTGAGACCAGCCGCAGGAGAGCATGAGTGATCTCAGCCCAGGGGTCCCAGCTAGCTCAGCAGTTCGTGTGTTAAATGCTGGGCTGAGGGGTGCGTGGGAGGAAGGACCCCGCACCATAGACCTTGCTGGGAGCCTGGCAGTGAAGGTCTGAGGGGCCAGGAGGAGGGCAGAATAGAGGAACCCCGCTCTGCAGTCTAGCGGAGCACTTCACCCAGAGGGAAGAGGCTTCTAGTTTAGTTCTTGCTGCTGGGCTACTCCAAGAACTTGGGCAGCCTGCTGAGTCCACTTTGCCTTGTTTCTGGAGCACAGTGGAGCATCGGGAGGGCTGGGTACCTCACTGCCCAGGCTGAGGTACAGATGTAGAAGTCTGGGGTTATCAGGCTTAGTTTCTGCAGCATGAACGTTCTGTATCTCAATGCCCAAATTCCAAGGAAGGCCCCAAACTAACCTCTCTGGATGTTATGCTTGGAAACCAAATTTCAAGGTCCTGAGAAGTGCTCTGTGGTCTCAACTCTCAGTGACTTCATGCCATGTAGGACAAGGCAATGGCAACTGAGGCAATTCAGTAGCTCACAGAAATCCCAAGATTCTGGATTCTCCATCCCTAACCTTAAAAAGAGCAAGCTGCAATGACAGGTTCCCCACAGCTGATGACAGTCTCTTTCCACAGTTACAACAGGAGTCAGCAGTGAACCAGCTACTGCGAACAAGAGGGTTGCTGCATATGGACAGATGCGGCTCAAGCACACCGAGAGCATCGGTCAGCCCTTGGGCACGAAGCAGGGCTCCCTTCAGCCATCGGTTCTTCCAGTGGGAGCCAGGTTCGTATTTTGAGACACTTTTTAGCTCACACGGTGAATGACACAAAGTGAACGTTTATGCTGCTGGCAGTGCACTAATAGAAGATGTCTGCTGAGGATGGTTAACAATCACCTGCTTAGCGTCTGAGTCTCTACGCATAGTTCTCTACACCAGCTATAAGGCATTAGGCAAATGCTGATTTTGTGGACAAGAGATGCAAATTACAGTGTTTCTGCTAGCAGTAATTGAATGTCTTTTTGTTAATTGTTGTGGAGAATTTATGAGAAGTGTAAATGAAACATTTTAAATACAAAAAAGTGTTTCTGTTTCTTTAAAGAAATGTTAACAGGTTTCAATTTCCATTAGAAATCCAGTAGTTTGGCAGGGTGTGAAATCCTGCTCCCGCTGCTGTCCAAAACCCCATTGACTTCAGTGGGAGGAGGAGAAGACACAAGAGAGAAGCCAGTCTCTACAAGGTATGTACAAATGAATCCCAGAATGGGAAAGGCATGAGGTATGATTAAATGCATAGGTTTTGATAAAACTGGAGCTTGGTGGTGGGTTTTTTTTTGGGGGGGGGGTTATATTTTTTTTTTTTCTGAGAGAAGTGGGGAATTAGTAAACACTTTAATGCTGAAGAAAACACAGACTTCCTATGGAAATCCCCGAGCGTCTGCTTCTCTTCAGCTTTGAGTACTCATGGTTTGGGGTCAAGTCTAGTTCTGGTCTGGCTCCAGCTGAAGTGTGCTGGGCAGGAGCAGAGCTTATGGTTGAAGGGCTAAGGATAATAACAGAACAATGAAATTCGTGGGTGGAAGAGGGGAAACAAATGAATTGCGATGAATTTCAATGAGAAATGCTCTACATAGTCTCACAGACAATTAACACAGACTTTAGGCTGATCTGATAACTCAGTATGGGCGGGGAGCAGCACGGGGACAGTGATATGCCTGTTGAAAGATGGGTTTGTTTTCTGCAAGAAAATACACCCATTAACAGTGTTTTCAGTACTGGATAATCGTTATTTGGATTTGATTTGAGTAAACTCACAAAAGATGGAATAGATAACAGAACGGATGGTTGCGATTTTGGTGTGTAGCAAACAGGAGTGTCTTCTTTTCAGAAGCAGGTGAACTTCAGTGGCCTTCGGCACTGCCTCCTGATTGTACCCAGTCATAGATGACCAAGGGAATGCTCACTAGGGAAAACATTATCCCCAGTGCCAAGAAAAGAGAAGCCTGGAACAAAAACAAGAGAAAATTAATGAAAAAAAGAAAATTAGTTCAAGTATGTTAACTTCTCCTCTTAAGGAGATTTACAAGGTGATATATCAAAGTTATCAGCTAAAATGGGATAGCACTTCTGGTAAAGACAAGACCCATAGATAATTAAACAGATTAGCGTCATTAGTAATTACTCTCTGAACACCAAAACCAAATTTTTCTCCTTTCAATTCACTTCTTAAACACCGATCATCCCTAAAGAGGATTAAGCAAGTCTGTTTTTAGGCTCTGCTCTTTTCAAAGCCTCACAGAAATAAGCACACTCTTCCAATCAGATACGTGTCCATTGAAGTTCAGGCTTTCGTCTTGGGGTCTGTGGATGGAGCCACAAGTGAAACACTGTTTTTCTGCTTGTCTGCTCAGAGCAGGAAGGTCTGACCTTACAATGCTTCCAGTGCACACCCCGTTAGACTGGGAATACGCAGGAGTATTACGTCTTTTCAGCTGCAGCTCTTTCTGGGGCTCATAGAAAATCTTTCCAAGGCCCATTCCCACCCGTTTATGCATGTCAAAGGGCTGACATTTCATCTAGCTGTTTCTGGTGGAAGCACTCTAAGTCTGAATTGGGTCCATTAAAACCATGAGGAATACTGCACTGTGTTGTACACTTTCAGAATTGACACGCTGAAACAGAGAAAGCTTGCTGGGCTGAAAGGGCTGCCGAAGGGGGCTGGAGGGCCATCTGCACCCTGCCAACAGCTACGGCTGCTGCAGAGCTGCCACTCGCCAGGCAGGGGAAGAGCCCCTTGCCCCGCAGAGAAGGGCCCCCCAGAACACAAGGTGCCCTGCATGGTACAGCCCCTCCACCGGGAGACCCCCAGGATAAGCAAAGGAGAAGGGCAAGCACGGCTGCCAGCTGACTGAAGCAAGGAGGGAAAGTAACGTAAAGAACATCACACTTATGTTTAAATTAGGAATGCTTTGCATCTAGCATATTATAAGGAATGACAAGATGAAAGTGTTGTATTGCTGGGAAAGGAATGCATACCCAAATCCTCTGAGTCAACTTTGATCCATCCTGCTGTGTAATTTTTAAATACAACGATGAAGGAAGAATGAAAATCAGCATATTGGCAGAAGTGACCCCTGCAAAATTAAAAAAAAAAAAAAAAGTTTTGTTAGCTGTCAGCAACAGCTAATTATTGTATTGTTGTTTAGCAACAGTCTTTTATTAGTAATACAAAACCAGGATACTGTACCTACAACTCCGAAAATATCCTTCATGCTCGGGATAAAAATGACTAACAGGTTGATGATAACCAAAAGAACAAAAGTAACCAAAACATGACGGCATAAATCAAATTTTGTTTTTCTAGCCAGCTCAAATAATGATGAACGCACCTGTAGAAGAGAGAGAGAGAGTTCTCTGTCAGGAACAGCATATAAACCAATTCAAAGCTTACCGGGTTTATTTTAACCAGTTCTTCGTGCAGCAACAAGCACCGCATACATCCGTCAGAAATCTTGGGGTCTCTGCTGTAATGCCCTTTGAAATAATCCTTAACATTAATTTGATATTTTAAAACTGTAGATATATATGCATCTGCAGTAGGCTGTTCCTCTCTTTCTAACATGTCTTTTGGGTTCTTCTGCACTTAAAAATTAATTTCACCTCTGAGCCTACTCCAGTGAAGTCTTGTGAAGTAAGAGAGGGCCCTTGTAGATTCAATTGAAAACAGATTTAAGACCAAAAGTTATTAATTTATTTCCTGCAGGGAGAAGCTCTCCAGAAGTTAGTGGGAGTCTGGTGTGGGAAAAGACCGATCCAAGCTCAAGGGGTTTTTTGTGTAGCTGCAACATCACTGACTTGGCAGCTACTGGACTGTTTTGAAGAAATGTGCCGTGTACAGCCATTACCAACTTCTGAACTGTGCAGAGTTCTTTACTTACAGTGAAAAACAGCACCGGCACTGTGAGTATCACTGCAACGATCACAGCCAGGCGCACGGTCAGGATGAGGATGTCATCTTTGCTCTGGTACTTGTGAAGCAGATCTGACTGCACATTGTCTATGGAAAAGACACTAAGGTAAGTGTTCTGGCAAACAGGCAATCTACTCACAAAAATCATTGCTTAACAACAGCCTTCTTGAACAACAAGGGATTTATCTGCAAACAAAAGAGTATGGAATGAAACATTCTTGAGTTAAAACAGTGCTTTGAACCAAATCCTAATGATCCCATTATTCCGGATTAATCCTTTGGAGGCCTGACTTAGGAATGCATCCTAATTCAAGACAGCACATGCCTGAGTCTAAGGTAATTTTCACTGTAGGAAAGACAACAGTGAGACATACACGAAAGCCTACTTATATATATATATATAAACTATAAAAAGCTATTTCTAATTGGTTCCATGGGATTTTTTTTTTTAGTGTCAAATTACATTAAAATAACCACATGCACTGCAATGGCTGAACTTAATATAAACTACAAGGTTTTGAGCTAAATTAGTCTAAATAGCAAATAAACTTCCATTGAAAAGCAGTGCCCCTGTTCTCAACCAAGAACAAAGCCTATCTCGGGTCAGCTCTCAGTGGGATCCTCTGACATTTGCACTCAAATCCCTCGGCAGCTCCTCTGAGGGCTGCCCTGATGTTTTTTCTCTTGAACCCACAACCCCCCAGCAGTGCCTGCAGTACAGCCCTGCGTTGGCCAGCAGCCCCAGCTGCCAAGACAAATCACGGGGGGTGCCTAATCGGGAGGTGTCGGTGATATTTTAATACAACCTCCTGCAAAAATGTTTCCTTGGAGCTGTAATAAATAGTGCAGAGCGGGTCTGCGTGTGCTAACCAACAGGAAAACCAAGTTGCTGAGGGACCTATATGTTTGCTTTGTAACTTTTAAATATCTAGGAGCAATAACCTAAAGGGGCAACTGTTAAGCATGCTACAAAACCATACTCGCTGCCCCTTTTTTTAGGCTTGTGTTTTGTTTCTGCTGCTAAACTTAGAATTCTAACTGATAGTAAAACCTAACATCTCTTAAACCGAAGTCCTTAAAGGGAAGTCGGTGGCCACATCTAGTTTAATATCTTTGGCACTTTGTAAAATGTCATATATTCTGATCTGTCCTGCAGCGAAATGCCTGTGCTCCCCCCAGGACACCCTTCTGGCGAGAGACCACAGGTCAACACCACCTATGCAGTGCTTGAATCCCCACCAGGAGAAAGAAAATGCTCTCCCACCACCCTGTAGACTAGGAGTGGGGTTTTCAAGCCGGGCACATGCACAGCTTCTGCGACACAGAGCTTACTCTGCTCCTGCAAGCACAGACTGCAACTTCTGTACCGCTCACGGACTGCAGCCAGGTAGGAAGTGAAGGGCAAGGCTTACAGTTGAAGGTCTGTTTTCCTTTCAGCTAGATACACCACAGAGCCCAACCACAGTGTGACCTTTTAGGGGAAGAAAAACACCTCTTTTCTGTAATTCTGCAATGTAAATATAGTCATCACTGCAACACTTTTGAGAACACAGCAAACAGACAAGTACTATTGGTGTAAAGAAGAAATGGCCACAATAAAAATGCTGTTCTTACCCAGGTAAGGGTAGAGAAGAGGGTTAGAAAACTGTAACTGAACATAGGGAAGGTAAGGTCTTGTCAGTCTCAAAGGGAAGAAGGATCAAGATGGAGGAATTTTATATTCCCTCCGTGACTTTTTTGCTGCCTCTCGTGGCACTGACCCTTGCAGAAGCCCCAGCAGAGCTGCACAGCTTCAACCTGCAGCCTCTTAGCACTGAGGAGCAGGGACGCCCGACATATGGAGAAGCACACGAGACACCCCAGGGATTTCCTCCACCGTTTCCCCTCTGGAGGGGGCCAGAAGGACGCAGCCCCTACCTCCTCCATGGACTCCAGACCCTCGTCCTTGAGGGGTGTGGGAGATTCCCAGAGAGGAGCGCCACGGATCTGCCTCCTCAGATCCCTGGGGCAATCACATCAGAATCTCCTCCCTGCCAAAGCGAAGGGGTCCATGCTGGTTTACACCCACTTGCTCCCTGGGACTGCTAATTTGATGCATTTCTACAAAAATGTGTTAGACAGGAGCAGTTGGATGAGAATGGCTGTTGCTGATGTCACTTGCAGCATATTTGCGGTTTTATTTGGGAAAATTAGAACATATGACCTCAAGTTACTTCAATGCATGCAGCCTCAAGGCCTCATAATCAGAATGAGAGCCTGAGAAAACAGATATGAGATAGGTAGACCTTTGGAAAAAAATGCCATATTTCATATTTACTTCTTTTCCTTGTCTTGCAATTTGTGGCTCACAAGGAATGGTATCATGAATGAGGAGATTGTAACAAAAAGGTCACTTGGAATGGGGTGGAGAAGACTGATGATCTTTTGGTGACTGTGAGGTAAAAGGCAAACTTGAGTTTTTGTCATCTGTCTTGTAACCCCTTAATGGTCCACGGAAAAAAGACACTGCTTTTCAGCATTCCCATTATACTGGAACATGGGAGTAGCTTCCCGGGCAACATTCACATTTTACCCTACTTTACTTAATAATTGTGCCTGTAGGGCACACATGTTATATATCCTTTAGCAATACAACGTGATTTGTTTGTTTCTTTAAGTGAATTGATATGCATGAAAAGAGACAGGGTGCAAGACTCCGACACTGTAATAACCATCCTTTGGTGGCTAAGATGGGACAACACTCAAAGCTTTCCCACCTTCACTGCCAGTTTATTTAACCAAGACCTGGAGGGGTTAGCTCTAGGGACACAGGGAAAACATTTGGCCCTTCACCTCTGTGATGAAAGTGTCAATAAGAAAATGAAGAGGCTTTGACGGCTGATTTGCTATGCATTTCGTAGGACCTGCTCTCAAATCTGTCTCATTTTATGCAGATATGCATGCTTCAGTTATTACCAATGTACACAACATTCAGGTGAGGACCTTGGAATGAAAATCTTAGTGGGGCCAAGCTAATCCCCAATTGTGTTAAACAAATTGCTCCCTCATATTTTGAATACACCTTTGGTAAATACTATTTTCACATGTGCATTTCATCCACAAGGGGAAAGGAGGAAAGGATGTGTACCTTCAGTACGAAAACATTAAGGAAAATGACTTGAAAAAGTATTTTAATATAAGTGGATGGGACTTTCCTTTCCAGCTGGGATATGCTATTGATTTCACATGTATTCCCTTTCTACTTTGATCAGTAAAGAACTGCATACTTACCGTAGAAAGTCAAATAGCCAAATATGGCAGTCATAAAGTACATCACAAACATGGCAAAAAATGAGATATTTGAAACCAACTGCATTTTTTTCTGTGAACGGCTGGAGAAAGAAGAAAAGAACACATAAAAATGGTTGGGCTGGATTTTTCAATAGCTGTTTAAAAATTTATTATTAAGTCTTTGCATAAATACAGTAATTCTGGGGAGACTCATGAATTCATTTTCGTTTAAAACAGGAATTCATTGACAGCTGCACAAGGAAGAGAAGGACTGGGGAAACAGACCCTACTTGCGGCTTAAGTCAAGAAGTCGTGAGACTGCCCTGTGGCTCTGCTCCCCGGCCAAACCCTCCTCAACAGAGTGAAGGGTGGAGAGGGACAGCTCTTAAACACTTCAGTAATTAAATTAAAAGGCCAAAATAAAGGAACAGTAAAATTATACACAGGAAAAAGAAAAACATTCTGAATGTTTGCAGAGAAACATTTGTGTCCCCATGGGTAGGAAATAATGAATGTATTCAGACTGCTGTAGACCTGTAAAATGCATTAAGTGTAAACATTTCATTTTTAGATATTTGTTCTGAAATATTCTCACTCCAGTACCTAAACCTGGACTTCTAAATCCACACAGGTATGCCCTCAATAGGCACCTAGGAACCTGCTGCAGTCACTTGAAACTCGAAGCACCCAGCAACTGCCTGGGACCTGAGGGTTCACACGGATCTGAGTGACCCCAGCTTCTTCCCTGGGGCTCCCCCCATGGCCCAGGACCCCATTGCAGATCCCCAGGGCCACCAGTGATGCTGCAGCAGGGCTGGACTCCAGCTCCCCACAGCCCTGCCTGGCTGGAGGTGTCAGCCATACTGACAAAGGTCTTTTAGTACAGGCGAGCCTGAAAATACTTTTTTTTCCTGGTACCGCAACAGAAGTTTAGTTGCATTGGAACAAATGCTGTTAGCTGAACACAAGCCTCTCTCCTACGCCAAATAACGACCGGCACAACTTGGCTCTCCCCAGGCTGCTGTGTACTTCCAGAGAAAACTCCCAAAGTGTTGCGTTATCCTCAACCTCCCGCACCCCCGCCCCAGTGGCACGCCTGGGAAGCCAGATTTCCAAGCTGACAGCCACGCTTGTTGGCTTGTTGGTTGTTGTTAAAGCACATCTCCTCTGAATGGCACAAATGACTCAGAGCACCTCTGCGCTAACATTTTCCATGCAAAAGAGTTCAAAACAATTAGTTGGAAAAAAAAAAAAAAGGCTTACTCTTTAAGTTCGCTGTAAATCGGGAGGACTGATGGGTGGCACACAAAGGCAAAAGCAATGGTGGGCAAAGCATACACAGTCTGTTCAGAGAGAATTTAAGAAAAAAAGTTAAGAAGCATTTCCCCCAGTGGTGTGAACATGATCCATGTTCAACTACCTCAGCTCCCAACTCTCTGGACTCTTCAACTGAATGCTGAGAGCCTTTAAAGAAGGCAGAAGACCTGTCAGTTAGCACGTATTTAATGAAACATAGAGAGCAGTGCTCTTTCAAATGGGAGGACAAAGTCTTCGCATTGGTCATGCAAGCACAGTCCTGACTCTGCTTGCAGAGCGCAGCGCTGGACGCCACATGGCTGCTGGTTTTGCTCCCTGGGATGGATTTCCCTGCCCAGATACTACCACCGCTATTAGCACACCGTCACGTGCACAAGGGACGTATGGTGGGTCACCGCTACGCTACCCTGCCTTGGCATGGAGAGGGGTGCGCACCCGTGGTGCTAAGGCTGAAGTCCTGAAGAGGAAGCCCATATCCAGACTGTAAGAAAAGAGAAGAGGAATGCAGAACTTACAAATAAATGGATATTTCAAGGTACCAGACTGAGTCCCTTCATTTCCCAGGCCAACAAAAGGGCTAGGAGGGCTGTGGAGGGAGCATGCTTTTCCTTGGGGAAAGAGAGAGACCGTTATGTCACCAGGAAGCGCGAGAGGCCTCCGGGGGGGCACCTCACCCCCTTCTCCACCAAAAAATCCTGAGCATGTTTCAGTCCTCAGCATATATCCAAACTTCACAAATTATCTCAGCACCCAAGCACTTCCACTGTCCCTAGGGAATGGCTATGAGCAGAAATTACATGAAAAACAGGTCCTCCTGCAAAATGAGTCCATCCCTACATGTGTCTCTCCCCAGCCCTCTGAGATCTTCTTGCACTGGCCACAAGCATCCCCTTCCCACAGAAGCCATCCTGGGGTATGCCCCAAGCCCGACAGATTCAGTAAATACACTGGTTGCTCTCCAGTGGTCCTTCCTCACCCAGACCTGTGCCGCCTCCTCTCCCTCACTCACAGCACGCTACTGTTGTGGAGTCTCCACCTGTGGAGATATTCAGAAGTTGCCTGGACATAGTGCTGGGCAGCTGGCTCCAGGTGGCCCTGCCTGAGCAGGGGGTTTGGACCAGGTGACCTCCAGAGGTCCCTTCCAATCTCAGCCATCCTCCGATTCTGTGAAACTGTCTCTCCTCTCGCACACAAAAAGTTGCTAAATTGATTGGCAAACTGGCCCCAAGTGCAAATCTCTAGAGTTCAGCTCCAGTGTGCCTAGTTCAGACGACTGATCCTTCTGATGTGCCTCCATCCACCCTGAGGCGAATGCTGGCACTTCCTGCAGAACAAGACTGTCCTTCAGTGCTGTCTAAAATAGACCTACACCTAAGCTGCTATCGCACACCAAGTTAATTAATTTTTGGTCAGTCGCATCAGATCTGGGCTATCCCCAACTAAACAGAAGTGCTTGGATTGGCTTCTTCAACTGAAGCTAGTAAGATGAATTAAAAAAATTATAATTTTTTGAATGCATATGCTATACATGCGCATCCTCAATGAATGTGACTGTGACACCCTGAGGATAAGATGCTTTTTAACAAGCACTGCCCCCCAGCACAGCTGACAGGAGCAATCCTCCTGCTCCCACAGCTACAGCCAGTTGCTGCTTCGCATTCTCTTGGAACAACATTTCCTGCAGCTGCGTGGCGATAGAGGAAAGTGTCCAGCTGAAAGGCAATCAAATTTTTGCTGGATTAGCTTTCAGCTGTATCCTTTTCGCAATCCAGTTCACGATATGGCTACAGAAATACGTACCCCATCACAAAGAAGTGGCTTGTGTGCAGAAGGACAGAGGGATTACTTCTGGGCTTTGAATGCAGGAAGAGCTTACTCAGCCTCTGCTGAGCTACAGCCTAAATGCATAGTTGCAGCATGGATAGTAAGAAGCAGTGGAAAGTAAAAGTTGTCTGGTGGTAGCTTGGGCTCAAAGCCTTAGTACACCTACTACTGGGACAGACCAAGACCTCAAGGAGGTACATTCAACATGGCATCTCCATAAGACTGGGCAAGGAGACCCGTTGTGTGTTCAGCATTGGAGCACAAGTTACGTGGTGCTGATCAGATTAAGAACATGGGGTGTAGGTGCATATATTATGTGAAATAAAAAGAAGTATTATAAAAAGAAACATACCTTGGAATTAAAGATAACATACTTTGGCTTACACATATGTTCATGTGCTGAGCTATTTGATAGGATAGGTGATGTTGCATTTAACTCCAATGCACCACAGGGAATTTGAAACTTCTTGTAAATAACCTAGAATAAGAGCAGAAGACAGCTAGCTGCTAAAAATAATAATAAAAAGCAAATTAATATTAAAACATCAGAGAAATTGTGAATATCCCATTAACTGATGCTCATCCAACAAAGAAAGCAAGCTGAACTTACCACTATCAGGAAAAATACCATGCAGCTTAATGAAAATCCACTGGTATAGCCAAGATACCCTGGAAGAAATTAAAAGGAAATCTCATACAGAATTGTTTTAGTAGCCGTATTTTGGTTTTTACTTCTTTTTGACGCTTCATGAAAAGTTTAAATTTATTATACATTTAATATGTTTTGTGAGCTTCTGGGCAGGACAAAAGCATGTCCTGTTGGTGTGGGAGTCTCCCACATTGCAAGCCTCCCAGCTTTCAGTCAGACAGACGTGAGCTTTGCTCTGACCGGTTTGACTTCCTGAGGGTCACCTTTACAGCAGTTTAGCTAATTTTACTTTTGAAAGGGGCTGTGATAATTGAAACAAAGCTGAAATTGTGCAACTGCAATCAGAATGTGACCCAGATTCCCTGATACAAGCCAGACCAGCTGAGTATGGGTTATTTTCTCAAAAGGAAGATCCCAACAGGACTCCAGTGCCAAGACTTGTTATATGGTTTCAAAAAATATGTTGCGCACCTACTGGCATCTCTGTGAACTCAAGCACATTTGATAACACAATCCTCTATACACATCTTACTTCAAAGTCCCATACCTCCAGTTAACCTTACCACTAAAAACTTCACGGCTGATAGAAAAATAAGTTATTTTTTGTAATCTCACAATTTGTGAACTTATTTTTACAGGCTACACATCAAATAGAATCACCTTATGAAATGAAGACCCTCTTAACTGCAATTTTAAAAATCAGTTTCCGCACTTGTATGGATGAAGCTGGTTTATCCTAAGTTCAACCGCTATGACAACTTAGGCATACTTGTTCCAAGATGCTCAAAACACAGCTTGTTCCTGGACCAGGGAGGCTGCTTAGATTGCAATGAGAGCACAGTTTTTGTTATAGCTGAGTTGCCAGTGTGGCTGTTAGTGTCATGATGTCTGGGCTCCTTTATTTTATTCCCACAATGGCATTTGCATCTTACCTAAGTTCTTAAGGAGACATAAAGGGAGGATTATACCAAATGTCACTGCGACAACAAGAATTCGTCCATCCACGTACCATGCCCTGTGTAAAAAATTTAAAAAACCACACCATGAGCACACCTTAAACCCTCTCTGCTTTTCCTCATACTCAGTCATCCTCTTTAATTGGTCTCCTTACCCTACAATCTCCTACAAAAGGAGAGCTGAGAGCCCCATCTAAACTTTGTGGACTCATTAAGTATCCAGCCCTTAACACACGGCACTGCTCTGACTCAGATACAGCAGATGGTTTCATAGTCACTAGACAAAATATCACCCTACTGCTGGGATCAGTGTGTGGGACCGAGAGGCAGAACAACACCTTCCATAGCCTGATATAAGCCACCCTGCCAGGATGAGGCAGAATCACGCAAAGGGCCACACGTACAACACAGTGGGGTGGGGGGGCCACCACGATTCATTTGCTAAACCACCTGGGCATGTGCCTGGAGCGGCAAACCAGGCTCCTGCGGGCTGGCATGCACTAGCCAGCCCAAGGCTGTATCTCCTTCTAGCAAAGTGGTTTGAATCCTGCTGGAAATCAAGAAAGGGGGGAAGGGACAGCGTTAGTGACATCCTGTATGACCTATTTCCACTGCTTGGTCCAATTTAGTATGAAAGCCTGAGGAATGGGATCTCTGCCTTCTTCTTGTGAGCTACAGCACACCATATAACCCAGTGCAAAGGATATTTACCACTGTAAAGAAGTATCACCTCTCTATTAAAGAAGCTGGTAAATGTAGAGGAGTGATAAGTTGCAGAAAAGTAAGTATAGTATTCTGCTGTTGTTATATGCTTGTATCAAAGAATTTCATACTACAGGCAGTGCTTCAGGAGCAAAACCCTGCAAGATGCTAAGAATGCAGGAAAATACGTAATACCTTAAACTTAAATTGTTCCCAGTATCTTCAAGTGTTGCCTAACACTGTAAAAGATTGGATCCTATGATAACAGGTTTGCATAAATCACAATTCTGCATTAAAATCTGGTGTGCAAAGAGAGCAACTGCTGATGACTTAACCTTTCATTTCCTACCCATCCTCTTTTCCTTCCCAAAGTTGTTATGTTTTTATTAGCCCCCTGAGATCTGGTGAAAATCTACTTTGACAAACCTAAAGAGTATCCAATACTTAAGAGCTTTTATAAACATATGCTTAAACTTATCTACACAATGTTAAATTTTATAATCTAATCACCAAAATGAATTCAACTTACGAAAAAGATTCTTCTTTTCCCATTAGAAACTTTATGGCAGAAGGCAGCTCATTTTTGACTATGAAGAGATAGCTCAACATTGCTGGAGGAAGAAGAAAGTCAGTTTAGAAAATGGATAAGATATTTTGCGGAATAAGTACAGAGAAGCATCCTGAACCGTTTCCCACATTAGTGTCTGATGATAGAACACCCCGAACTACAATTGACTGTAAACTACTGATCATTTAGTAATACAGCAGTTTTAAATGGCTGCATGCAATATGTTGGCCACAGCTATATTAAGGAACATGAAGATGCCAAGATGTCACTGAGAGAAGGAGGAGCCTAACTGGTTGGTAGCCATAACATTATTGAGATATTCCTGGGTTTTGTTTTTCAATGGCCCTCATCTCCTTTACCTCCAACGTTCTGAAGAGATGTAGATCCAAAGACAATCATTTTCCCTGGGGTACCAAAAACCTGCTCACCCAGCTTTTCATATACCATGCAGCCTGCATGAAAAGAAATGAGAAAGGTAACAAATACACCCATGAAAGCTGTTGAGTCGAAACACTTATGGTTTCTTTTCAGGTAATCATGCATCTGTGCAGCCGTATCTGCCCTTTGCAAGTAAATAGAGAGCTCTCTTGTAATTACTAGGGCTGAAAGTTATGTAGGAATGTTTTCGTGACGTCTATAAATGTTATATTTGGCTACCAGTCACTTTTGAAATCGAAGCTCTTAATGAGTCTATTAGGCCCCTTTAATGAGTCTGTCTATACCCCTAGTGACATGTTCAGTTCTTATATCCCCATCCTGGCATATTAGGTTTGGGCCCGCAATGAGAGTGATGTAGAAAGTCTCCCCTTCAGACAAAACTCTGTACAGCAGGATCCACGCGTCAGCACTGGCAGCCTGGCCACAGCAGGCACAGTACCGCGACTCTGCAGTTTCACTTGCTTTGGCTAAAGGTTCTAAATGAGAGCAGCCACTAGTTTACAGGGTAATTTACAATTTCCAGTGATGAAGCCTTAACTTGTGCATTCTCAGTATGGCATGTTTTTGTGACAAGCAGGAAAAGGTGTAAATTATGACTAAAACTTCTTTTTATCTGTCAAGCTTGAGAAACTCCTCTATTAATTGGTTCGTGTTTCTGTTAAATGTTTTGTTCCTTGGCAGTGATTTAGGCTCAGAACAAGACTGGACATTGTGAAGATGGTGAGATACATGAGAACAGAAAGAGAAATATTGCAGAGGTTACACTGTACAGATTATTTTTAAAATGCATCCGATTGTTTGGTTTTCTCTATATTTCCTTATAGCTGACATTTCTGCTTCGGAGCTTGTATAAACAGTAAGTTTGAGCTGAAATGTACCAGCAGCATAGAAACCAGGGCTTAGATTTTGGAATTAACAGGGCAAAAATGCGTCCACAATTAGGCATTTGTACCTAATTTAAATAGGCAGTTGCTGCCATGATACATGCTATAACAGTAAGTCATGTGTGTCCAAATTAAATATTAAAATATTACAGTGTTCTTGTGCACAGATAATTTTAAAAATATGGCTTCAGAGACTGTTACCCAAGGAAAGACACTCTTGGACTTCAGAGCACAGTGACACAATACTGTAGGCAACTTCTAATTTCTGTGTTTAGAACGTATTTTCTTACAGATACACTTCTCTGCGGGGGAACTGTTCGCTTTTATTTTTTCTAGGAAATCTCCTACTACACCACAAAGGCTGTGAGGAATTCCACACTAACCATTAAGGACAAACTGTATTTCCAGGTAAGCTTTACCATAGGCAAAGATTCATTATATTTTGCATTGGTTATGTTGGTTATAATTGGTTATTGCATTATTTTATTTGCCTTGGTTTTGTAATACAAAGAAACTGTATGAGCTCTTCCTTCTAGCTCACTGAAGACATTTCACAGTAGCAGAATTCACTCTTTGTCCTAAGTTTTTCTCTTTATAGCAGTAGTCAGATGCTGTTCTCCATTGCCATGACATAAATTCTTGTTAATTCTGAACTTCTGGCCCAAAATGCTGGGCCTTTCTATTGTGTCAGCAAGTCATAGAAACTTCATCTTACACAAAACACCTGGCCTTATTTGAGCACTTTTCACCTCTTGGTCTTAGCAATTCTACTGAAATGGTATAATAACATCTTAAATTACCTGTTTCCTTTGAACACACCAACAGGAGATATATTGAATAAATAGACAGCAGCGTCACTGAAACCAAAAGCAGCCTACAAAAGAATGGAAAACAAAGCTTACTGCAAAAGCTGAGCTCTAACATAGCAATATTTCATGTCAGGTCATATTCCTGTTGACTCTGAGATAATTATTGTACTCTTCCAACAATGCAAAAAGCCCTAAAAGTACATGTGGTTTACACGGTTTTTGCAGTTCCGCCACACCACCCTGGAGGTAGAAAGCCCTGCACGCAGAGGAATTCAACCCAGTTAAACTTAGCAGAGCTGCAGAGCACAGCCCGCTAGTGAGTTACACCTCCCCATACTGAAAGAAGCGAGAATAAAGATGACTTTTTGGATAGGAATTAAGGTTTAATCAGAGCAGGAATGAGCCAGATATGTCCCTCATGACCCACTCTCGAGCTTTTTTTCTGGAAGCAGAGTAAAAATTTCAAAGGGAAGTCCTCTATTTAAAGACTTCCATACCAAATGGAAGCGTCTTTTTCCCGGACATGTTTCATATCCTACCAAAGGGTGACCAAATGGCTTTTTATGTCCCTCCCAGTGCTGAACGAGGGGGAAGAGGAGGTAAGTCAAGGCTCAACTGGCTTCCCTTGGGAATAAAGGCAGAAACCAAAGGCATATACATTGTCCAGGCGGGGACTGGTGTTCCCTCACTGATGTCACTCCTAGTTTGCTGTGATCCACAATTTGACTTCACGTAGAAGAATTGCAGGAAGTAATGACCAAACTGTTTGTGTAGGGAACTTGCTGGCACAAATGATAATTAGCCAGTACCGGGTGCCAAGTGCATAAAAACACATTTGCTCATTGATCTATGTCTTTAAGCCAAGCACCATGTGTGCCTTCCCCTCCAACACTCTGACACACAAAGACCTGATGATGTTTTCATGATGTGTGTGAAGAGCACTCAGACAATCTGTTGCAATTCCTCTCTTTATTATGACAACTACCCTCAGGACACCAAGAAAAACAAACCTAAAATTTAACAGAAAACAAGCTGCTGCCATAGATAGGCAGCAATACATCTTTTTTTTATAGGAATACATAGAAAGAACAGGATGAGAAGCCTCCTCCCCCCACTTTTTTATTATTTTAGACTGGAAATACTTTAGAGCCAAATAATGACCCATAAGTTTCTTGGGGCCGGATGAGCACAGAGAAACATAAAGAGGTGATAGGAGAAACTACTTTTTTGCCAGTGAAGAATGATGGTTAAAAATAACAGCATACTCTTTGTACAGCCCAAAGGGTGTTGCTCCTGGGGGAGGTGGAGAAGGGAAGGGAGATTGTGCTGACTGAGGTCACTCCTCTCCTTTTTTTTACAGATTTGCTAAACTCTGCTCCTTCCCCTATTCCCTGCAGAGCTGCTACCCCTGCCTGCCCGGAGGCAAGGTGCTCACAGCCCAGCACCCGTGCTTGGCTGCTGGGCTGACTCACTCCCAGCCCCAAATGGCTCTGGCTCCACATGCCAACATCAAGTCTATTTTAATATTGAAAGCTCCCGTTTTTCAGGCACTGAGCTCATGGAGCCTTTGCAGCGGCAAAAATAACACTCCCAAGCAGCCAGGTATTTATCTGATCTGTTGTCCTTAGCTCCCCGTAGGGTTCTTACAGAGACACTTGGCAATTTCATTAGCGCTGTATGAAAAACTTGTTTGTGTTAGGACTGTGGTATGGACAGGGATATTCATGCCAGAACCACCCCTTGGAAAGGAATGAAAATGTCCATGCCACTCGCTTTGCACAAATTCAAAACAGAAGCAGGGAAGCTTGTGCTGCAGTCCCAAAGGCACTCCTCTACTTTTTGTTTTGCCTGCTTTTAGAGAGGTGCTGGTAGCTATGCAAGCAACTGGCACATGCAAAAGTACCTCCCCCCAACAAATCCAGAATAAACAGTTTACGGCAGGGGACTAATACAGTGCTGGGAAGAACAAACTGTTATTTGAATGCCACTGCTGTTTGCTCCCAGCAGCTGCATTACTGGGTCAGCTGAAACGCGCTGTCCCCAGCCCTCTGTGGAGTCCCAGACTTTGGGGCGAGAAGGCCTGTGAGGCTCGTGCAGTCACCTGCCTGATTGCACAGAACAGCTCTGGACTCTCATAAGCTATCAAGGGCAGAAGAGCATGGCAGAGCATGGGGTGTGCCACCGTACAGTCTCCCAGAGGACTGGTCTGCCAGCCTGCCCTAAGCCTCTGGAGGAGCTCAGCTGTGTCTTTGTGACTGCTTCCAGCCACCCTTAGCAGATGTGGCTGAAGAAATCAGTGTGAAACTTTAGTTGCAGTCTCATACCGTACCTCATCTAACAAGCCCCTGTGCATCAGTAGGGTTTTTCAGATCACGCGCAGTGCCTGGCTAAATGCAGGCTGAAGGCACCTTGCACTTGGCCAGCCCATATGTCTCTGCAGCGTGATCCATCACTCCAGCTCTGGCTCTCCAGGATGAAACCACAGGCAGCGGCGGTGCTTCTGCCATCCCTAGGTGGCCTGGCCCATCTCTAACTTCCCAAGCCTTTTGTGCCATTTTTTGCAGCAAAGTTTTCTCTCCTTTTGCATACAGGAAAGGATGCTCTTCTGTGGTCTAGGCTGTAATTATCAACAATGCCGAGATTAAGTTCCTCCGAGTTCCTGCCTCTGTTTTGCCTAGAAAGCATGACACTTTGCTATTGCACTGTTATGCAAATAGGACATGGAAGTATATACTCACTGCCATGTTTATTTTGCATGTCTCATGTGAAGAATATAGGATCTGAACTGATCCAGGTGCACACTTCACACTGCAGGAGCCTGAAAGTTATGAGAGTGGAAATCAGGCTGGGTCTGCTTTGTTAGCGCTGAAAATGCTCCTTTAATTTTTCCGCCTCTGCTTTCTGCTTTTCAGGGATAGTGCATGCCAATACTGGATAAAGCAACCTAGAAACTTTCCAGAACCGTGCTACTCAAGAGCAATGAATTTAAGTGCTTTCTCATGTGCAAAAAGCAATGAAAGTCCTATTGCCAGGACTCTAATCACTTGTACAGCAGAAATGGTTCTAAGATCTACCTCTGATAGCGACAGTAGAACTATACATTTATGGGAAAAATGCACTGAATGAGAGTGTGAGAAAAAATCTAACACTAATGGACTAGCTTTAACTCTGAGATTATTGCAAGATAAAAGAGCATTTAAAGAAGTTCAACTTTCAGGCATAACTACAGACACCACATTAGGATCCTGTATCTCCAGGCTTCAAAGGGAAGAGCTCTGCTAGCCTGGTCAGTGAGGTCCTGCAAGCTTCCTTACCTTTGATCTCAGCAGACTGGTCTATCTCCAGGCCAACAGATCTAAAGGCATTATAAAGCTAACAAAAACAATTACCCGCTTTTAAATACACACAGTTAATTCTGTAGAGAATAATAGTGTTATTTACTGTATAAAATCTCCACACTCAGGTTTGGCAATTTTTCATACAACATAGTGGTACAGATCTCACACACTCACTGCTTGAGCCAAGATGAGCCCAGTCACTGCCACACATTGTTAGAAGTTTCTCTGGTGTTCACATCAGTGGTCTGATCTATTTCACTCAAAGGAAACTGACTTTTTACATCTTTTAGAGCAAACACATTTCACATTTCATTTAACTTTCACAAAAAACTGCTGAAAGAATGAGAAGAGGATGAGATTAGAGAAAACTCAAGCAGTAAGGAGAAATTGATGGTGCTCCTTGGCTGAGACACTACTGTCACAGAAGAGGTGACAAGGCTGAAGAGAGGTAACTTTTTTTTTCTGATTACAGCGACTTCTGCAGCCACCAGTCTGTGCCCTCAGAGATGTGCTTCTCAGAGCATGGGTGAAGTATCACATACAGGTTTAGAGTACTGCATAAAAAAGCAGCAAAAATAAAATAGGCATTCTGCGTAAGAAAGACCTAAATTAGAGTCCAGCTACTTTATAGCCTAGCTTAGTGACAACACAATTATGAGACTTTGTACATTCTTAGTGTAAATGGATTAACTCCTTGGATTATTCCTAGATTTTACCCAACCACAGCAAATTGTAATCTAGCAGCATGGATTTAGCTATCCTGGCACCAAACCCCAGAGCAGATGGCTATATGTATCACTTTGGCCATCCACTCTGCTATATACAGGGCTCATATTATGTATTTCCCAAAAACTGGAGAAATAACAAAAGTTCTAGATTTCTAGATTTGACATTCAAGAAATGCCACCTCTGTAGAGTAATATGTAAACTCAATAACTGTGTTGAACAGTTCTCAAAGATTGTAAATTATTGTATTTCTTCCCTTAATGAACATTTATCACTGAAGTTTGTACACAATTCCCAACTGATTTCCTAACAATCACTTTTCACAATCAGACATCTCACACTGCCATCCAGAATAACACAGAATAACACTGTGTCTTACTCATTCACTGGCACCATTTCATTCTTAAACTATAAAATTCTCCTCTACAAAATGTCTCTTTTTTGATGGAGTTAAGTACTCTACCTCAATTCCTTTTTTGTACTAAAATCTTGGCTATATTTATGTTGGCTCCCAAGGACTCTCACATAAGAAACTGAAGAAACTGTGGGAGTGAGATGAAAATATTATATGTACATAAAAAAGAATATAAATATTCTTTTTCTTGGTTTAAAAAAAAAAATAGCTATTGCACCACGCTTCGATAAAAACTCTGGAGAACCTGTGACACAAGTACGAACCAGGTACTACTGCAACTATTACTACTGAATATTTCCAACGTATGTGTAGCTTGTGGACCATAGGAAAAATCCCTGGATAGGCTCAGGTCTGTAGTAAATAACAAGGACTTCATTTGCTCTAGCATTACATGTAGTGGCTGACTGAAAAAAATGTCCAAAACTTGTAGCAAAGATGGACTGTTAATTCCTCTGCTTGCTGGCAGTGCGCATATTCTTTAAACACAGTGAAACTGCATGGAGATCAGCTACTCATCACAAAAATACTTACAAAAAAAGGAGAATTCCCGTGTTGGCTAAGGCAAAAGCAAGACCCAAAATCCCACTGCCCATAATCGCGTTGCTGAGGTTGAAGACAGACATCCCCAGCGAAGTAGTTCCTGGGATCTGAAGAAGTAACGACAGATGTGTCAGCAAGAGCTTGCAACGGAGCAGGGAAATGCTTCAAACTCTGTGTTTTGTGATATATCAGATATAAGTAACTACTGCTATGGAAACAACTTAATAAAAATTGGTTTGAAAGAGGAAAAAGTGTCACTGAACCCTGTCAGAACTACACTCTGATGACTGTCCTATACATTTTGTAAACCGATGTAAATGGTATAGGCAACACACAACTCATACTACGCTTTGAATTTTAAACCCCATCTTTCACTACATCTGTGAAACATCCTAGGTGCATGATTTATATATTGTAGGGCTATAAGGAACCACCAGGACTTTCTGCCTAACACATGCCAGATGGATTCCCTTGCCTCAACTCAACGAAAATGCTTGGATTTTTTGTTTTTGGGGTTTTTTTAACAGCTGAGCACAGGGAGTTCCTACTGGAACCTGGACTTCAATCATAATTGTGTGTGCCCAGCACTTTTGAAGACCATGTCTAAAGGCCCTTCATATACACAACATGTAGTTCATTTTGACAGGTAAAAGAACAGCAAGAGACTTACATATTCATCACATTTCTTCTTCTCCAGGTGGCTGTTTGTGAGACTTCGTCTGCTTTCTCGATCCGAAATAAATTTGCTGAAAGAAGTCAGAGAATTTATTCCAGGAAGTGTTTAGAAAATACGAACACATTAATTCCATGAGTAGCATGTGATTACAAAATATGCAATGTAAAAAAACTATGCAAAAAGAGGACAAACTCATAACTATTTAATGAGCCAGATTATGCTTCACTGATATCAGCGCACACTGGGCATCAATAAAGGTAACACTAGCACAAGATCAGAATAAACGTATATATACAGAGTAGTCTTTTAGGAAATTCAGTAAAGTGGCAGCACCAGTCCTGTGGACGGGCTCCAAAGGTCCTGTGAACCAAGTAGACCAACCAAACAGATTTCTTCTTCCCCTTCCTATCGGACTTAAGACTCCTGGGTGCCAGCCTGATTACTCCCCTCCTTGCCAGCCTTGAAGGTCCCAGGCACCCGGCCCACCATGACCTCCTCACAGAAGAGGGAAGCCTGCCAGCACCCAGAGCACTGTCTGTAACATCAAGCCATTACATGTCCTAGGTGGGGAACTTGGACTGGAGCTGCTGCTGGACAGTGAGATGTGGGACCCTCAGGTGGCCAGGAATGTCCCCACCATCTTCTGCTTCCTCTGAGGATTGAAGGAGTGACGTGGATTCCCTTACATTATTTTTGAGCCTAGATTATTATTGTTATACTGATACCACAAACCATGTATTAAGATTTGACCCAATCTGCGGAGGGTCCAGGTGATTAGAAATTGTAAGTTAAATTGTATTATAAATTCTGTACTATGATACTTATGGATTGTACTATGTTGATTCTGCTTGTAGAAATCCTGTGCCATTCTAATAAAAAAATTCTATTAGTGTTATCTATACTAAATATAATATCCTGTTAAGAAGATAAAGCTTTAATTGTAACTACAACAACGTGCGGTTATCATTCTGCCAAGGATCCCTAAAACACCCTGTCGCATCAGTGTTGGGAGACAGCACAGCACTCTATGAAACCCTAAATTGCCACCATAGGGTCAGTATGGCTGGAGTTAAGAGTAGGAAGAGGTTCTGCACGCAGCCAGAGCTGCCCAGACCATCCTGAACCAGGCGACGTGCTCTGCTGGTGCACTGTTCTGGGCTACTGCATTTTTATTTAATTGTCTTTCAAAACTCAATACTGAATTCACCATACTGCAAAATTAAACACTTCTGTGCAGGGAAATGCAGAATGAACAGCTTTTATTTAGCTGCACCCTTGTTCTGTGTCCTTGATATATCCACATTTAGGAACTTAACCGTCACCAGAACAAGATTTGCCTCCTGCGGCTGTGCCAGTTTCCTTGGGATTTACGACACTTCTGAATTGGATGAGCTGTTACTGTCTCCCAGATCTTCTCTTTAACAAAGAAAATTTTAGTTTGTATACAGCATTCTTTCAGCTTTTCATCTTTTGAAGGTTTATGCACAATTGAGTCCTTGGCACCCTCGTTAATACAACAGATGGTTCTCAGGCTGCGCTGGCTAATGCATCAGCCATCCTACATACATACGTATGTTGTTACATGTGTTACATACCTAACGAGGGGCTGTCACCAAGTGTCAGAGACCCTTTCTGCTGCATGTAAATTAAGGTGGCTCCTCTTAAATTAAAATAGACAACATGCTGAACAGAGAGAGCAGCACTGCTGGTCCTTTCCCAGAGCTGGGAACATCTACTGGCTGTGGATGGATAGTTCAAACTGTGACTCAATGGCTGTGCATCATTTGAGTACAGCCGGTGGTATTCAGGCCGGTAATATAACCATGAAGTCATAAAGATAGGAATCTATCAAACTAAGTCTATCTCTGGTAACCCAGTTCTGGCCTATTTACTAGCAATGTATGCTAGCACAGCATCTAAACATACGTCAGAGCCAGATAGGTGTAATGCTGCTGGCTTGACTTCCACAGCTGACACACCGGACCCTGTGCCTTTAACATTTTGTGGACTACATACACGTTTTGAGTTCATCCCTTAAATTTGGGCATAGCTGGCAAAATGTATGTAGCATTTTTGCTGGTTTTGTTGCAACTTTGACTCCTACCCATTGGTCTACTTTGACTTCCTTTATATCAATAAAAACCAGCTGTAGGCTTCTCCTCTATTTTTTAAACTACTAACTTCAGCAACTAATTTGCTGCAAAATATAGACACTGTGCCAGGCTTACCAACCCTAATGCAGTTGGAATAGACGGAACCTTTCCCACTCTTTTAAGAAGTGAAAAAGCAACCACTTCTAAGAGACTGATCCAAAGTTAACTTTCCAAAGCACATCAAGCAGGTATTTAATCCTCATGGAATAAAATCTCAATCTGATTCAGAGAATGTGCTTTTTTTTTTTTTTTATGTCTGTTTAAAGCCCATCTCTTGAAGGCAGTCAGCAGAGTGTGAACGGTTTGAAAAAGACATCGCAGCTCTCTCTTGAAACACCCCGCAGGCAATTTGTACAGGCAAGAGCACAGAGAAGAGTTTTGTCTCTTTTGGATTTGTCAGCACTGCTGGGAACATCTGTGGACTTTATCTTCTCCTGTCATCTATGGAGATCATGTGTCATTTTAGATTTTGTCAGATTTGTGACAGAAGTAACTAGTCTGCTTCCCCCACTTCTCCTCACCCCTCTGCAGCCAGTCCCCCCTTAATAATTACAAAAATGACAAATTTGTAGATCCTATTATTATTGCCACCTGGTATTAATGTTCGATTAAAATTATTGTTAAAGAACTAACATGTGATAAAGACAACACTAGAGTTATATTGCTTGAATATAAAGTGACTGTGGGACTTTCCATTAGAATACTTTTGATAGAGTAAACAGCTTCTGCAGAACCAGTGTCTTCTGTGGACAACAAACACATTATTTCCTTCTGGATGGGACTTTAAAAAAAACTAGTCTGATTTCATAAACTGATCTGAAGTATTTTCTTTTGATTTAGTCCTACATCAAAATGGACTGGGCTTGTTGTCCAGCCTCTCATCTCCTATTATAAGCTGGGCTCCTTGTCTACCCCATGTTTACCACATCACACTGCACATTTTTCTCCATTTATGCTGTGTGATGTGTACAGGAGGGCAAAGTCAGACTTGGGAATGTGGCCACCGGGCTCCCAAATCACACCTTCTACGAAGTACATAGCACTGCCACCAGCTTTTTTATTGGGGGCTTCCCAGCACCTGCCTCCCAGCCCTGGGACGCCTTGCCCAGAAATCTCAGCAGCAATGCAATGGTCGGGGACGTGGGGTCTGCCTGATCTGGAGGCTGTGTTGCATTTACTGTTGCAGGCAACTTAACCTACAAGTCCAGACGAGAAGGTTGCCTCGGGACCATGCTTGGTAGGTGGTACAGAGGTACCGTATGGCAGCCTAAGTTTTCCACGAAGGGAATGCATTACTGAACTTAAATTAAAAAAAAAAAAACAAAAAAAAAAAAAGAGAAAGGTAATCTGATGGATTCAACAGAAACAAATTTTCCCAAAATTTTGCTTTTTATAAATATTTTTTCATTTTGGGGTATTTTTTTCACCCCCTACAGCATACAAGAAGGAACATATGTTGGAATACTGGAATTTCTATTTAAACCGTGACATGCATCTGCTCTGCTTAATAGATGTGCTTAGAAAACCAGCTACTCATTGTCACAGAATGTTGTATATTTGACCTATATAAATACGACACCAATGAAGTGAAATGACTGTTTACTCCAGCCTCTCCCAGCCCTCCCAAGGGCTAGAGGCCACTGTGACAGGTGCTGTGGAAATGCGCAGAAGGACTGTCTGGGCCATCAAAGCTTTGCGACTCCCTGAAAAGGATCTAATCCATTTTTACTCTTTGTTGTCTTCATTTCAAACACTTTACCCATCACTAGGAGACATAACCTGTTCTTATATGTTTCTGCTTTCCTTTTGTGCATCCTACATCACAGCTGAGTATGAGCAGCTTATACAAAACTTTTCAGATGTGTTAATAAAACATTCTGTCCAAAAACTAACCAGCTGATCTTTGAAATGCACGAAGCCTCACAGTTAGCTTTGAAAGAGTTCCTTCCTCTAATTCTTTTTTCTGGTTTGATTTAGTACAAAGTAGAAACTTCGTCTTATTGATAAAGTGCTTTTCAAAGGACTATGTTTAACTACAGTTTGCAAATTTAATTTGTTAAAGGACTTAAGTGAGAAATGTTTGATTAAGGTGATATCCCCAAGCTAACCATTTGGCAGAGTTAGCCCAAAACAATTTAGCCATCTCAGATATGTTTAAACAAAATTAAATTAAAGTGATATTTGACAATGCCTTAAACATTTGTTAGGAAAATCTAGTTTTGCCAAGATGACAGAACTTTATCCTTAGGCGGCTTCTTAAACTGAGCTCTAGCTTGAGCAATGGCAAAGATTTCCAGGGCAGGCAGGAACAAGACATGCAGAAGAAACCTTGGTCTGGCTTACACTATGAAACTTGGACTAGATTTGGGTATACCTTCTAAAAACCTTGTTAACCAAACAAGGGGTGCTGATAACTTAATAGTAGCTGTGAATCGAGACAGACATTCAGCCAGCAGCCTCCTGAGAGCATCATCATAGCTGCACAGATAGGTCACCTAAATACTGGTTTACAGTTACATGCAAAGATGGCAAAGTTTTACAGGCAGGATACATGGTTAAAAGACACCAAAGCTGTGCCTGGATTTGATGCAAGCCTCTTCATCGACATTTCCAGAAGAAATTCAACATCTGGGTACAAAGAAAAACCCCTCCCAATACAGCCCCTTCCAAACAACATCCCCTCTGCATACATAAATGTATGTTTAGGCCCAGAAAAGGCTGGAAATCCAAAGTAAACTAGAGAATTATTTTCCAAGATCAAGAAATATTTGGGGTTTAAAACCAGAGCTGGAATCAGCTTCTCCCTGGTGTACCTTCCCCAAAAGACCCTTAAAAACTCTGCCCTACATTGAGCTTGAAAAATTATGCACTGGGAGAAAAAAAGGTTTAAAATGAAATGCAGAGTGCAAAATTAAACAGGTTGAAACAACAAAAAAGTTAGCTGAAAATTACAGATCTAATCTAAAGCTCAAGTGAAATCAACAGAAAAAAATCCCACTGATTTTGATGGACTTTGGAATTTCACAAGGATTTACACTCTGTGCCAGGCAGCACAAAATTATTTCTTCTGTACACCCATTGGCCTCTTATTCCACAGAGGCAGGGTGTTTGCCAAAATAGTTATAGAAAGGGAATAACCACATCCTTTCAGGATGCGTTTTGTGCGGGGTACAGAGCAGGGTCTGCCTGCTGGCTTGTCATCCATGTCGGTGTCGAGGTGCTTGCACAGGGCAGTGGCTACAGGTGGCTCAGCCCCAGGGGATGCTGACGGGGCTCTACCAGTGCCAGTGTGGTGCTGTACTGGTGGCTGTGGTCGGCACGAGCTGCCTTGAAACTCTTGTTTTAGACGTGGAGGGGAACACGATCACACCAGGAAATACAGGGAAAAATACTCATGTATGGAATGCATGAGTAAGTAGATATCCTGTGAGCACCTCGGCAGAGGGATAATAGACAACCATAATGTGCTACATGCAAATGATGCTCTGCAGAGCAAAAATGTTATCCAGAAGGGAATGGAAAATTGTGGAATATGTTCGTCTGCCCTAAGAGGCAGAACAGTAATCAGAAAGTCTGCCTCTGACTTTCTGACTCTCTTTCCTCACCGCACTTTTCTTCTCTTTGCAGGCAGTCTGGATCTGACCCAGACCTTGCCACGCTCGCTACGCCCTAACTCCACAAAGCACATCCTGACCGCTGAGGATCCGGCACATAGGGCACACTCTTTCCCCACCTTCCATAAACATTCACTCAAAGATGAAGCGCTAACAGGGTTTTTCCCAGTAACGGTTACTGGTGGCACAGGCCAAAGCGCTGGGGAGGCGCGGCCAGCCGGGTACAGCCACTCCTCCTCTCAAGGATATAAATCCTCGGGAGGCTCCAGGGGGCGAATTTACCACTGTCAGCCCCTGAGCTCCTTGCCTTATGAAGTGAGCCAGCCGGAAAGCAAGCAGGTTCATACTGGAACTGTTTTGTTTTGGCAAAGTTGGAGAAGGCTTTTTTCTTGCTCTTCCCTTTTTTTTTTTTTTTTTTTTTTTTTTTTTCAGAAGTGGTTTGCGTTTCGTTTTGGCACTTTCCATCAAAGAAGTTGCATCAGAAAATTCCTGACCAGCTCTAATCTTCATCAGTGCAGCTGCACTGCGGTCACACCACTACATGGTGCAGCTGGCGACTGCCCCAGGACTTTCCCCTGGTGGGGGGCAGGCTGGCACCCTCCTGCTGGGCGGCTCACCCACACTGCCAGACAGGGCCCCGTGCTTGGTCCTGGGGTATGGCCAGCTAGTTTTCCTACATGCATGCTATGGACAATGCTGGGTGGTTATTCCTGCACCCACTGCCAAGCTCCCCATCCACCCGCATGGCCACAAGAGCCACACAACCCTACCCTCACTAGGGAAAAATGAGCTCTTAATTTTGTTTTTACACTAGAAAGTGAATTTCTCTGGGTAGTCAGAGAAGCTGCTGCCCAAAGGAAGAAAGAACAAGAGGAGAGGTTTTTAAAGACCATAAACACAGGTGGGGCAGCCCAGAAGTAAAGGCGCAGGATGATGTTCTGGCAGAGGCTTTCCAGCAGCACCAGTGCTGGGCATGGCTGGATCCCCGCTCAGGCACCGGCCAGCCGGCACGCTCCACCTCGGTTTGCAGTGTTCGAACAGGAAGTTTGATCGAAAACCAGTTTCTTGTTTTACGACTCACAAAGCCCAAATAGGGTCTGTCAGCAGGTCTTTGCTGTAAATAGGACAGCTCAGCACCTGTGGAAGGCTGCTCTCAAGTGGAACAGGCTGCTCCTTGAAAAAACTGTACAGCTTATAGGAAAAGTCTACAGCCTAATTTAAACAAACGTAATTATTTTCACCAATGTTGATAAATAGATGCATTTTTTAAACTTGACATGAGTTAGGTATACATCTCTGTTTTACCAGCTTCTTGCCATCCCTGCCTCAGGGAGCAACAGCCACTGCCTGGTTTACCTTGCTGAATTGCGAATCTGGACCAGGACTACATTCGCTGCCAGCAATACCAGCTGTAAATCCCCAGGAGCTTGGGTGCATGGAGGTAGCCAGGCAGGTTAAAATTGTCATATCAGAGATCAAGGGTCAACAAAGTAATTTGCCCCAAATTATGCCATTGTCTAATTGTATTAATTATTATTACTTCTTTGCAGCATGTAAGCAGACATTCCAAAATGATGGCTTTTTGATACGTTATATGTTTGTGCATTTTATTAGACTAATTTGAAGTATTCAAAATGATGAATAAATTGCCACTCTGTTTGCTTTATCTGCTGTTGCACCCTGTGCCCAACAGATGTCACATATGAAATTCAAATTACATCTTCAAATGGAGCATGACTTGGTAATGAATAATTCAAGACATATACTGAAAATTAGAATGCTGTTTTTAAACAGTGTGTTTCTTAGCACAGGCAATGTCAGTGGAAAAATACTCACCTATTTATCTGGCCATTTTCCACCTCTGTGAAATCATTTGAATCATTGCTGATGTTATCATCTTCAGGAACAGTCATATTCTGCAATTCAGTCAGTTCTAATCCAGCTTTGAAAGGCATCCTGGGTGAGGATCTGTGCGTATCCAAGTGTTTCTCCAAATATTAGTGTTTGGTTGGTATCTTGTGAGTAAACTGCAGCCACAGTGTCAGCAACCTAAATGAAACACAAGAAAAAAAACCCCAAGATATATACTGCCAACAGCAGGCAATATAACCAGAAGAAACCAGTGGAACCTGGACAAGAGGGACCGTCCTTACCAACCAATTTTGTATTGTTAGAAGGACCTGAGGTTATAACCTAAATGCATTGTAGAACAGTAAGTAGTAACCGTATATACCTTAATGACATCACTAAGGTTACAAATTTATCTGGTCCCGCAACCAACTGCTGAAGACAGTATGTGTATTTATAAACTAGTGAGCAAACGAATGCTATTTGTTTCAGGAAAAAATATTAACCACCTACAAATTAAGGAATAAAAAATAATTTGCTTGTCTAAGTCCCATTTTGATACCCGGTGTTTGTCTTTTGTATGTTCTCCATTCTTACTTAAAAATATAAAATATATTGTGTCCATGCTGTTGCTAAGTAGATGGAACAGAGGGATAGAGTTATTCCCAGTGCTCTTTTCTACTAATATCTCTATTCCAGGTATTTGAATATGTTAAGGTTTTTTGGCAAAGTTGACGTGGAGAGGATGCTTTGTGTATGGTTAAACTTACTCTGAACAAAGGCAGAAACAGATAAAACCAAATCCCTAAACTCATGTGTCATAGGAAAAAAGAGTAATGTATATCTTGTGTCAACCAGTTATTATCTAGAGATCAGGTGATCTCTCCTCTGATAGATATGTTGCATAAAATCACCAAGAATATTACACCAAAGGCAGACCAGACAAGTCTGGTACAGTGATATATTTCCTCATCAGCAATGCAAATCAACTGAAAGACCAATATCTTCCGGAGTCCAAGCACTCTCGGCTGAGCTACAACTCCAAAGCGGTGCTGAAGCAACAGGATGTTACTCACAAACAAGCTCCTGCACCACAACTCTCTCAATTCCCATTTTGTAAATGAATTTCTTGCAGTATTGCCAAACAATTCACCCTGGAGTACACGGTGAACCGTCACATGCCAGATTAGTTTGGGGATATTTTAAAATTCTCAGGGCTACCTCAAAACCATCAGATGGCTCTCATGTAACCAAAGAAACCAGAGCATCCCCCTGGCTCTTGCAGGGCACTGTGTTGAGGCAGGAGGACGTAGTTCACTTGTTCAGTTACGACATCTGCCTGTTTCAAATTAAGTTTACAGGACCTGATACTTCTGTTTTACACCACATCCCCAGCATGCAGAAAAGGACTTTGCAAATGAGCATTTTTTTTCCCTGTAAACACTTTCTCAGAAATGTAATTTTATCTTGAGGTTTACATGTGCTCTTAACGTTTCCGCAAGAGCCCAAACTGTCCAGATTTCAGGTGCAAGGTTTAAAGGCAAGCCTTGAGGCTTACAGTAGGGCAGGATCTGCTCTTTTCTGCTGAACGAGCAAATATGCATGTGGTTATGGTGGCAGATGTGGCTTGGTACTGCCTGGTGCGAGGATGGGGGGTGCATGTGAGCTGGGTCCTTTTCAACTCCTCTGCAAAGGAGATTTCCTCTACAGACACCAGGGGAGTGGCCTCTCGGGTATTAAAATGTTGGCACAGTAAAAAAAATAAATGGATTTAGTCTGCTGATAGATAAATGCAGACTGGCAAGTAAAGGGTGGTTTTAGCAGTGACATTCTGGAAAAGTCTTCCCAGAGGCTGCAGGGATAAAATAGTCTACCTATTTTGGAAGAGAAGCATGATCTTTTTATAAAAGGATAAAGCCACGGGAGACAGCGACTGCTGAGGTGGCAAGGACTGAGCCTGCTGAATCCTGAAGCTTCTTGTGACCGTGAGTTGCTAAAATAAACAATTCCTTAATAGACGTGACAACCTCTGTATTGAGATCTGTATCCCCTGGCATTTAAAAACCTGTGCAAAGGTTCACCTAAGATTTAAACAGAGCAGCTTTCCCTTTGGGAGCCGTTTTGCATCATGGTCCCCCCAGGAGGATTTTCAGAACTGCCTTGACATTGCCTGTGCTTAATAAATTCCCCACTAAGTGTTTCAAAGGCTGGTGCTGAAATTAGCACTCCTGCGAGGTAAACAGCGTGCTGGAGCACAGGCCCCACAGCTCACTCCACCGTTCTGCCCCTCTGCAGTTGAAACGCTGCAAGGCCAGACTGGCAGGAGAACGGCTCGCCGGCTTGTTTGCAAGGAGTCTTTGCCGTGCAAAAAGTGGCAACATTTTTCTTTTCTGTTTTAACCAAAACTCTGATTCTACAGAAAATTGACTGAATGAAGACAGAGCGAAATCTTAGCACAAGCTGTGCTGGCTGAAGCACCAGGAACCATTTCAGCAGATTCCAGGTTTCATCACTTCCAGGTGAACTGCTCCTGAAGCAGCCTGAGAGCAGGCACATCATTGGATCTGCCTCAGCTTCTCGCCAGGTTAAGTGATTTACTAAAAGAACACCAAAGCAAAACCCTGAAACCAAAAAAAAATTGTTGGGTGAAATAATGCATTGCACTTCCAAGTGTGAGAAAACCTGATCTTAGCACCAAGTGTGAGGAGGGTGAAGAGAGAGCGGTGGGGCTGAGGACCAAAACTTTCACTGTCACAGTGTGAACTTGTTGCAAATCTTTGGCAAAGAATAACCCCCTCATCCTTAGCACCTCCATCTGCAAAATTAAGATGATAATTGCGACAATAACACTCAGTTTGTGAAGCGCCTGCAGATTCAGAGGGAAAGGTTGAGAGAGGTGTGACACCTGGAAAAAAAGCACTATGCAAACCACAGTTTTTTTGCAAATATGGCTTTACTGTAGACATATACAGAGCAAGCCCTCTGTCGTTGCCAATCATCTCCAGGTACAGTCAGTAGAGTACAGGTGGTCACAAGGGCCATCAGGGAGTGTGAAAGGGAGACTGACTGGTAGAGTGACCTGCTGGCGTGCCGGAGGGAAGGGTGCCAGGGCGATACCCCCAGAAAAGTGGTTGACCCTCTGCCCAGTCACAGTCAGACAGGCCCGACCGATGAGGAACCTCCCCCAGCAACAATGGTGGGGGGTTGTGGAGTGTGGGGCAGTGGCAAAACCAGTCTGTCTCCCTGAAAGGCATCAAGCTGATATTCACCAGACGGTGGTGGACCCCATGCCCTGTCGCCGCCGAGCAGAGCCAGGCAAATTGTGAGATAGGAGGAGTGGAAATGGGTACTGGCTTGGCGAAGTGGCCATCCCCCATCCCGACCATCCTCGGTTCCCCAGGTGCCTCTGCAAAATAGGTTTGAGGCCTTGGAACTCGAGGGAGAAGTGAGTGGAGGTGTGGAGGGAGGCCTATCTGTTAGGTTCCCTCAGGTGAAGCCCCCGGTCCCACGCCTCCAGACTACCTCCACCCCGAAGAACAGAAGGGTAGTTGTCATAGGTGACTCCTTTCTGAGGGGAACGGAAGGCCCTATATGTCGGCCTGACCCTACCTGTAGAGAGGTGTGCTGTCTCCCTGGGGCACGGGTCAGGGACATCTCTAGGAAACTTCCTAGGCTGATCCACCCTTCAGATTATTACCCCTTATTGATAGTTCAGGCTGGAAGTGATGAAGTCGCTGAGAAAAAAGTCAAAAAAGACTTCAGGGGACTGGGACGGGTAATTGATGGAACAGGCATGCAGGTTGTTTTTTCTTCTATACCTTCAGTGGCAGGGAAGGACACTGAGAGGATCAAAAAAGCCCACCTCATAAATAAATGGCTTAAAGGTTGGTGCAAACACAGGAATTTTGTTTTTTTTGACAATGGGGCAATTTACTCAGCGCCTGGTGTGATGGCTGCAGATGGATGTAGCCTGTCTCCAAGGGGAAAGAGGATCCTAGCTGAGGAACTGGCACGACTTATTGATAGGTCTTTAAACTACGTATGAAGGGGGAAGGGGACAAAATGAGGACCTCTGGGGTTGAGAGGGTTGTTCGAGGCCTCATACCAAACTTGATGGGCAAAGAGAGTGGAGTGCAAAGGGATGGAGTACGGAAACGGGATGCTGCTGTTCTAGGGGATCCTGTATCCTCCATGAAGGCGGTGCGACAGAAAACCCAGCTGAAGTGCCTTTATACTAACGCACGCAGCCTGGGAAATAAGCAGGATGAGCTGGAAACCGTGTTGCACTTGAAAAGTTATGACCTTGTTGCTATCACGGAAACATGGTGGGATGACTCCCATAACTGGAATACCACCATTGAGGGGTATCAGCTCTTCAGAAGGGATAGGCAAGGTAAGAGGGGTGAGGGAGTTGCCCTCTATGTCAAAGAGGGGATAGATTGTGAAGAGCTGTGTCTGAGGAACAGCCACGATCAGGTCGAGAGCTTATGGGTAAAAATCAAGGATCGTTCCAGCATAGGGCATCTAGTGGTTGGGGTCTGCTACAGGCCACCTGATCAGGGGGAGCCTGTTGATGAGGCCTTTTTGCTCCAGCTGCAGGAGGTGTCCTGCATGCGGGATCTTGTCCTGATGGGGGATTTCAACCACCCGGATATCTGCCGGGATAGTGGCACAGCGGGTGGCAGACAATCCGGGAGATTCCTGGAGTCTGTCGAGGACAACTTCCTGGTCCAGGTAATA